>JASSRZ010034098.1:0-18899 GCA_032164315.1 Malacoctenus gilli | reverse complement strand
TGTGTGTGTGTGTGTGTGTGTGTGTGTGTGTGTGTGTGTGTGTGTGTGTGTGTGTGTGTGTGTGTGTAGTGTAGTGTGTTTGTGTCACAGGGTTCCTGATGTCGCAGTGGGAGTTTCTTTGTTCTGAGAGAATTACAATATGTCTTATTATGAAATCTCTTTCAACCTGTGATTGTGTGTGTGTGTGTGTGTGTGTGTGTGTCTACGCACTACTCGCGTATCCTGACTCATTCAGTTACTGTAATAATACAAAGAGAGGCAGCTCGCCTGTTACTCACTCCCAGAGTGGAAATTATACAGTGAACCAATGAGGCCGACTTCACACTTGATTTGATTATACGTGTGCAATTACGTTTTCAGCGGCGTGGCGCCTTTGTGAGTCTCTGCCAGCATGTAAGAAAACACAAACAGGGGCTGGAGGCGTTTAAAGTGGAAGGAGGGACACTGTTAGTCTTCCCAGGTCAAGGTGACAGAAGAGCACGCATCGAAAACACAGATAACAAGGAGGCTTTTTCATATTGCATCAAAATGATGCGTTATGATTTATCCTCATTTTATCCTCATAAATCCTCAATTTATCCTCATCTTTACTTTGTGATGAAACCGCATAAGAATCGGATGCGATTGCCTGTTTGACTTGATTGTAAACAATAAAGACTCTTAAAGAAGGCTTTCCTGGGGGCGGGGCTTAGTGAGCGTGACTGGGCCATGCTTTTTTTCAGTGTAATGCCACAGGAAGTTACATGTCACCTTGTGGGAAATAACTGTATATTGGAAAGAAATGAAAATTAGTAACTCGCGAAACAGTAACTCAAGGTATTGGAAACTACAACCGGCGATGTCTGGTGAAATCATCAACAAATAAACATAATGAATGTGATGCATCTCACATTATCCTTCAGCTATTTGTTGTGAGTTGACTCTGGATATGAAGTCATTGAATAAATGTACTCATTATGTTGAGTAAAATGTAAAAATTATGAAAATCCTGACTTAGTACTTTCAGGCATTGAAACTGAATCTCACCTGAGTAACTCTAAACTCACACCAGCACGCTTTGCCTTGTTTTAATGGATGAATTTAGGCTGAATCTTGAACTCTGGGTGATTTCACAATAAAGTTAAACAGGCGTTTGGATCCTCAAAGAGGAATCAGAAGGATACCTGCTTCAGTGTACAATCCTCTTTGCTCGCTCTTCACTCCTGCGTCACATCACCCTCCTCTCTGATCTCTACCTCATCCCTGCTCAGCTGAGAGGAGGAGGAGGAGGAGGATGAGGAGGAGCAGCAGGAAGGAAGAGAGGCTGCTGAGAGGTGCATCTGCAGTCAGAGTCACCTCCTAAGAGCTGATGTGTCATCCCAGAGCTGGCAGCGCGTCGTCACAAAGACGTGATGTCAGCCCGGCTGTGGGGTCATCTGGGAGCACTCGGAAGAACGCTGCTCTTTTGTCGTGGACGGCGAGCGGCACGCTCGGCCCGCTGTGCCAATCGCTGCATGTCGCCGCACAAAAAAGCCACGTCTCGGTGGGGTGACCTTGCATGCTGAACTGTGTGATTCCAGCGACAGGCTCTGTCCGGAAAAATCAACATGTTCCACTCAAATAATGGCTGGAACTACAGTATGGCCGAGCCTTTGAGAGGCTGACCTGATTTTCATGGCGCTCATAAAGGGCTTAACGAAACGCGTGACGTACTGTACAGACGGACCCGTACATGAACCCTCTGCTAAGAAATACCTTCAGGAATGCATAACTTGGCGGCTCCTAAAACAGTGCGCTGTATGTTCGTAAAACAGGGTGTTTCTGTCGGTGTTTGGCTTCGCTGTAATGTGCAGGCTAGTCAGAGGGTTGATGGAGGGGCCACAGTCTTTCTTAGAGGCATTAGAGAGAATCTTAAACTGACGTATTGTGACATTAGAAGGAGATAACCCCCAAAAACGCTGTAATCAGACAGAAAACTATCATCACCCAGCAGATTTATTGTTATAGTTAAGCACAGATCATGAACTTCTACCTCTACTCAGAGATCCTGCAGGAAGGTACAGAAAGCAAAGGAGAGAGAACGGACCAAATGAGATGTGTGAGGAAGGAAATCCAGTGCATTCATGTAACCTGAGGCCACTTCGAATGTAAGCGCGATCAAAATATAGAAAAGGAAGTCTGAATCTGAAGGTCGAGGCTGTTTCAGCCTCCTTAACCGGAAGCTGGTTCCACAAAAACCTTCAGAGTCCATCGCTTCGCTGACCCGCATGATGTACAAACAGCACTCCAGGAAAATGCATTGAGGAAAAGAGAGAAAACGCAAACAGGCAAGTGCGTGCGAGCGCGCGTGTGTGTGCGTGCGTACGCGTGTGTGAGAAAGCCTCAGTAGTGTCATTAAAGTATCATCACTTCTGTCTGAACAGGGAAAAACCCTATCAGCAAGGTAATAGCGCTGCGCGTGTGTGCGTCACCGATGTCCCAGTGCATTCGGTTATCTGCAGTGACGCACTGTTGTCGGAGGGCTGCTGTGGTGATGTCGACTCGCACACTTCAATCACCTCCGAGTGGCTGCAGTGCAGCGCGCGGTTCAGTCCCTGTGACTGCGATACGACGCTGCTCCTGCCGGCTCTGTCGACTCAGTTATGTACGTTAGCTGAGTAAGAAATACTACAAATACTATGACGTTTACTGAGGCATCAGCAGCTGTGGTTTATCCACTCATGATATGGAAAAGGCTTGCTGTGCCGGTCGACCAGAGACACGAACTGTAGGTGCAGAGGATTTGTTCTCCACGTGTATTATCAGTCTGTGTAAAGTGGAGGTGGGGGGAGGGGGGGGGGCTGAAGTGGTTACAGTCAGGTAATTTAGATAATATTGGAGACATGTATTTACCTCATCACAGCTTTTTAAAAAGGAGTCGGAAACAAAGAAATCTTGATTGTGAAAGTCGTCTATTGCTTTAATATTAGTATTTTTGAGGTATTTTGAGGTATTGTAGTTTCATGTTTTACGAACTTGAGCAAAGGCTTGGACTCAAGGAGGTTCCTTTAACTTTTGAGGCAATAAAATTCAAATAAATACCTGCAAAATCTACCCGATTGCCTCAAATATTTGAATAACATCATGACAAACAACCTCTGAAGCTGCACCAAAAAGCGTTTCCAGCACTGTGGCTCCCGCTGCAGAAGTGAGACGACCTCACAACCCCAGATTATTGTGCTCGTATTTAAACTCGAGCAGATCTGAGGCCCCTCTTGGTGCTGCGAGAACTCACTGACGTGACCTAAAACAGTGTGACAAGTTAAAGTGTCCACTGCGAGAGGAGCATCCATCAGCAGCGTCCTCAGAAATGCGCGCGAAGCCCACAGTGTCGGACGTTTATTCCTCATGACAACATTGTTTTAGTCTCTCTCTCTTGCTCTCTTCTCTCTCTCTGCCCCTCTCTCTCTCTCTCTCTCTCTCTCTCTCTCTCTCGTAGCTGAATCTCACATCTCCGTATCTTCCGCATATGTCTCCAAATCCCCCTCGTTATCCTGCCTCTGTAAGTCCATTACCGCTAGTAAGTCGTTAAATACAACTTTTTTCCTTTTTTTTGGTGCCCCTCTTTCTTTCTTTCTTTTTTTTTTTAATATGTGCGTGTGTGTCCAATAGGATTTTCAGTGGAGCGCTGGCTTTGAGCGAGGCGGTCCCCAACACTCTTACATAATACTGCTTGTAATGCTGCAGGCACAGACTAACAGACCCACACCTCCACCTCTGCATCTTTATGTCTCGCTGCCTGCGTGTCTTTTTCCTCATCTGTCTGTCTGACTGTCTGTCTGACGCTACCCGGTTATCCCCTCCCCCCTGTGTTACATCTGTGAATCTCCATCATCCCTGAATTCGCTGACATTTTTTTTTTTTAACAGATTCACCTCTCTTCCGTCTCTCCGTAGTTGCCAAATCTCCGTCTGTTTCTGTTTGTGGCCTCAAAACTTTTACTCTCTGCATGTCTGCTTGTGTATCTTTCCTCTCCATCTCTTCACTTCTGATCCACCCGTGCATAACAGAGTTAGTTCAGCTTGGTCGTGATATTCTTATGTAACCCCCCCCCCATTTGCCTTTGCGGTCTGACTCGTCTGGGATGCGCTACGCACGCAACGGTCGCACAAGGAAATCTGTAAGGAAAGAAAACTGCAAATTCAGACTCTAGAATATGAATAAAATGCAGTTTCTTCTCACCAAATTGTGTACTTTTAGGTTTTTGATTGCAGTGTTTCACGTGCTTGTTTCTCTCCACAGAAAGCAGTTTTTTTCTTCTTCACATTACGTTAAGAAGTGACTCATTGCTGTGATACTTTCTGGAGTTAACTCGACAGCAGAGCACATTGAAGCCACACGCGTGCTGCTGTCGCCATAGAGACATGCGAGACCTGCGGCTTCCAACGCATCCAATCCTTGTTTGTGTGTTTTTAAACTGCTCGTGAGTCAGCAAACGCATGTCAGCCGTGACTCCAGCGTTTCGTAACCGGCAGTCGCTACCGTCTAATGAACACATTTTCAAAATGTGACAGATGAAAAAGAAGCAGCAGACCCGATTGTGATTGCGTAAGCCGCCATTTTTTTTTGTTCTGAAAAATCCAATTAATAAGCGCCCATTGTGTCCCGCGCGTGTGTGATGATCAGGCGTGAAACAAAGGAGAAGCTTGTCTTGAACAAGCCCGTCGTTCGGCGGGCTGCTGGCGCTCATTGTGTTCGGTTTTGATTAATTTCGATTAATCAAGCTGTATTATTTACTTTTGTTTCTCTTTGGTTGCTGCTGTTTTTTTAAAGGAAGTTATTAGGAACAAACGTAAAATCCGAGACGATAAAAACGCTAGGAAATTGTTTGCAGCACCTGAATAATTAACTTATTACATTGAATTAAACTATTATTTGAAAACATGCCTGTTGTGTTTCGCTGAAATGATGATGCAATAGCTCCGCCCCCTTTTAACCTGCAAGCTCATGACTACATCAGTTTTTTTTAACCTTCATGTCTTCTTCTCTGATCTGTATTAAAGTCACAGCGCTTCCTACAGGCCAGACCATGGTACTGCGTCTGATCGAACATCTTCAGTGATTCGTTTCATCCTTCACTTCTCTGTTTTTGTTATGATTTCCTCTCAAAATATGCAGAAAAATGGCATGCTGGGAAAAAAGCAAAGCCAAATGTAATCTGGAGCTTTATTTTATGTAAATTTTGAAGTTAATTTCTCTTCTCTGCAGCTGTTTAACTTTACATAAGACGCCGCACAGTGACTGAGCACTTATTGTTCCCTGTGCTGCATTTAAGTGCAGCTCTATAGTGGCCTGTGACCCGCGTAGGTTCCCCCCGTGCTGCTTTCCACTCAAGGACACTCGCTCTCGTCGCCTCTTCACTGCATTGTCCGTATACATTATCGCGCCTCTCGCTGCTCCGACGAACCGACCAGAAAGCAAATGTGGGTGTTCAGCCAGACAAGTCGAGGGAGCGCAGGGAGAGCGAAGTGTGTGTGGCGGGAGATTGGATTGATTAATGGTGGAAACCGCTCGGCGTGGACTTTGGCTCCGCTTGAAAGCCACCTGCCCCCTTCGGTCCATCAGCGCACATGACCGACTGCGGCCCTCCTGAACCATCTTTGATTGCCGTGCCGCTGTGATTTTCTGGCAACTCAGGCGCTTTAGAAAAAAAGAAAATAGCAGGACCTGATCGACTCTCGGGCTGCTTCTCGTTGCAGCGGTTTTCACGTCCCCCCCTCCTTGAGGGAGACCCCGGTGGGATTCCAGGATCTTTGCGTGTTTCCCATATCCGTTGTTGCCCCTCGTTGACAGAGGTTGATTCCTACTTTGACAGGAGGAGCCTCGCGTTTAGATGGAGGGTCAAAGTGATGATACAAGGTTTATCTAGCATCATTAGAGCATAAAAAAATGACTGTGTGTGTGTGTATGCTGGCGAGCGTGTGTGTGTTTGTGTGCATGTTTGTTTCGGGCGGGTGGGCGGTCCATATTGGCTTGTGACAGAACCAGAGAGCAGATGGTCCCCCCATCGTTTGTAATCCTCTGTTCACTTAACCTGAACCTTCAGATACCCATCACTTTTAAATCAGGTGTGTGTGTATGCGTGCATGTGCGTGCGTGCACCGCGAGATGTACCCAAACCGCCGCCAAGTCAGTTCCTCTGCCTGTTGCCATGGCGACCTACTCCCCAAGACAATATTTATTTAAAAACACATTGTCATGCATTAATTTTTTACTGTAGGGCTGCAATAAAGATGCGGCGCTCCGGTTTCCGAGCGTGAGCTTAACGAGCGGGAGGGAAACCGCAGCTCGGTTACACACAGTCCAACACACTGAACACGCTCACTTTTTTGATTTACACTTGGATTTTTCTCACCTTTTGACTAAATCTGTTGACTTTCTCACACAAACAATGAACCATCAGACCCCGACAGCTATCTGATTACCTCCCCCCCTAACTTCTGGGTGTCTGACTTCCGAATGACCAAGAAAGAAACGAAGACCACGAAGAGATTCGACTGACGACCAATGTTTGACACCCGTTAAAGAGAGAATCTATTCGTCCTGTGAGTTCTTCCTTTTGGGGGGTCGAGATCGGACCCTATATCTGGGCAAATGGGTCGATTAATTCACAGTTAACATTTGTTTTTCTTGTTTTTTGGCTCAAGAGGAGAAATAAAAAAAAAAGACGGTACGGGAAGAAAGATTGAGTGAGAGAAGAGAGCTGAGCCGCAGATTTTCACAAATCCGACTGTCAGGAGGCCTTCCAGACCTCGTGTTCCCATACAGATTAAATCCTACACACACACACACACGCACACGCACACACTCAAACTGTGTCAACCCAAACTGGGCGAGGAGAGCCGTGTTATGACACAGGCCGCCGCGCCGCCATCCCGGAGGCAGCGTGTTTCGCCAGTCTCCCAGCTGAGGGGGTCCTCCCTGGCCCCCCCTCGAACGAGACTCTTAATTTGAAGAGCCGGGATGCTCTTGCGTGCGTTTTGTGTGACAGTGCGCTGCTCGCTCCGTGACTATTTGATGACGCGACAGTCTTCTCTCCTTTCCTTTTTCTTTTGACGCTTTGCGCAGCTGCAGCCGTTAAACACTGACACATGCTCTGCGTCGCCTCTCCTCCTCTTCATCATCAACGGCTCTATTGATTGGAAACGCATGACGCTCTTTGAAGGGTGGCAGAGAATGTCCCACACCTCGCTCAGCGCTTTATTCCTTAAACGGCTCTTCGACTTTAGCTTGACTCTTCCTCATTTTCATTCTCTGCTGCCTCCTTCTCTTTTAACATCCTCCTCACGACTCACAGCGACTTCTCCTCCAGCTCCCCCCGCCCCCTTCTCTCTCTCTCTCCCTCTCTCTCTCGGTTTCTCTCTGCCGATGTGTAACTGTCTCTCTGTCTTTACCTTTGGCACACTCTGCCTTTTCCCTCCTTCATCCCGACCACCCGCCTCTCCTCAGAAGTGTTAGCTCAGGTTACATAATACATGTCAGGGTGAGGCGAGGTGGGAGGAGGGAGGGTGAGTCTGAGCCTTAAATTTGCAGCGGATTATCACTGAATCTCTGATTTTTGTTTGTATTTTCCCTTCATTTGCTTGTTTCTGTTTAATTTAGTCAGTTTCATATTTGAATTTCCTCCTTTTTTGTGCTGTTTAGTTCATGTTTTGTTTTTTTTAAACAAGATTTTGCGACCAGTTTAGCTCATTTTCATCTTCAGGAGTTAACATCTGGTCTGCCTGTCCTCTCCTCCCCCCCTTTCCTCCTCCTCCTTCTCCTCCTCCTTCTCCTCATCCTCATCTCATCTCTATCATGATTACACTCTGCCTCCCTGACCTGCAATGATGTAACTACATTTTGGCAGCAGACGTTACCCTTGCCAGGCTTTATATTGTCCCATCTTTCTGAGAACTCCCCCCCTAACCATCCCCCCCCCAACCCTCTCTGCCTCCTCCTCTACTCTCTCTGGCCATTTTTTTGATTTGGGGTCTTAATCTTTTTCCCGATGCTTTCCCCCCGCGACGGGCCGCCGTGGGTGAGGAGGATGAGATTGAAAGGGGGACGAGACTCTGCAAAAAAATAAAATAACATTAAAAAAAAATGCTCCCAGATGATTCGGCGCGCCAGTTCTATGATTGTAAAGCCGGTATTACGCTGCGAAGGGATCAAAAAAATAACGTCTACTTTCATATTGAGTCGAACATTTCAAAAGACACAGAGGATGCAGCAGAGTGTCTAAAGCAGTGGTGTCCAAACTGCAGTTCAGGGCGTTTGGCTTCACTGTGATGTTTTGTCAAACAATATTAAATTATAGTTTTGCTTGAAATGAGTGAAGCTGAAATCATAGAGGAGGACTTTCTTTTATTTGCCTCCGCTGACTCACCGACTTCCACATCACACACGGATGCTTCCGCGTCCTTCTGAACATGTTCCCCGGTGGAGTTTGTAATCCGACTCCCCCCCCCACGCCCGAAGGCGATGCGAACCCAACCTGAGACCGTCCTCTGCGCTGATGAGCGCTTTGTCACGGATCGTCCAGCCGAGTCCAGGAAGTGAGCTCCCGTGTCACCACCGGTGCGTCAGCCCCCCTCGCGGGGACGCCGTCGCATGACATCACCCCCCCTCGCGATGCCGGCTCGGGTTATGACCGACGTGGCCTCAAACGCGATTGTCATCGACTGCTCGGACACAAGTGATCCTGAAGGAACGTTTGACGACAGAGGGAAGAGTTTACCTTCAGGTTGTCGAGCTGCTCATCCACCAACAATGGATTCAATGTTTAAGTTATTGTGTGTGTGTGTTGTGGGGTGGGGGGGAATTGTGTATATTTGTGTGTCTGAGCAACGACAGTGGATGGACAGTTTCAGTGCTCTGTTCTGAAAAGGACGGGTTATTATAAAGTAAAGCTTTTTAATCTACAGTCTCTCTCTCTGCCTCTCACTCTCTCTCTCTCACCCCCCCTCTCCCTCTCTCCCTCTCTCTCTCTCTCTCTCTCTCTCTCGCTCTCTCTCTCTCTCTCTCTCTCTCCCCCTTTCTCTCTCTCCCTCCCTTGCTCGCTCTCCAACAACATTAGAAACAGTACAGTTCTTTTATTTTCATCCCCACGGTGCAAAATCCTGCTTAAATATTTTGTGGCATCACAAAGCCGAGTGAAACGTACTCAAAGTATTCAGCAGCAACAGCCAGAGGATAAATAAACCTTTGGGGTTTTTCCACTGTCACCGACTCGGCTCTATTTGACTCGACTCTACTCGTCTTTTCCCTTTCAGGAACAGGTCATTAAATTTGGTGGTTACCCAAAATGATGAAAGACGTTTTGGGGGAGGATTGCGCTCTCTCGGTGCTTCTTGTTGTTATTTGGTATTTTTGGCACGTTTGCTGGTTGATATTATTTTTTTGTGCATCTCTTCATCATCATTTGAAACATACAGACGGATATTTCACTGCAAACAGTGAGACCCAATTTCGACCTTCTCTCTGCTGTATCCGAGTGTGTGTGTGTTACTGTGTGTGCGTGTGTCATTGGTAGCAGGACTGGTGCCAGACTCGGCGCTTAGCCTGGCACAGGCTTATCAAACAGAGTGTGTGTGTGTGTGTGTTGAGATTTGGGACCTGTGCTGGCTCGCTCATCAAGTATGCAGTTGGAGTCGACGCTGCAGCAGAGATGCCTAATAGAGAAGGCAGCAGCGAGTTGGAGAGGGGCTCTGAATACGTCATACCACCCGCTCGCTCGCAGCCCCGTCTCGCTCTCCCGCTCCCCCCTTTATCGTCGCACTTGCCAATTACGCCTTTTCACACTTGTCTATCTCAGCCTGCCCTTCTTCCGCATCTCTTCCCCTTTCACTGGCTACCCCACCCACTAAATTCCTCCGCTCTTATCCTCATTCATAGCCTCCGCCGCTCACGTCCCCTCGCTCTCTCATTTCCACCAAATTGAATGTCATTCATACCTCGCGCTCAGTCCCCCTGCAGCGCTCGGAGGGAGTAGGGCTGCTCGGGGTCTCGGCGGCCCCTCGTCACACTGCAGGTTGCTGCAGAAAATCACAGGCATCACTCACAGCTGCTCCTGGAGTTCCTCCACCGATGCCCATATAAGTACTTCCTTTGTGCGATGCGTGACATCACAGGGAAAGGTCATTGATTTTTTTTTTTCTCACTCAAAATGATGGCGATCGAAGGGGGATTGGAGGGAGGTGGTGGTGGGGGGGGGCATTTGTCAGCGTGTTGAGAGACATCAACCACATCACGTAACTATTGCTTCACACCCAGTCTGACTTCTCCTGGTGTCCTCCTTCTCACCTCCTCCTCCTCCTCGCCGCGCCTCTTGTTTTCGCCGTGGACGAAGGGACACCCGGTTCCTGCCAAACAGGAAGTGCTCATGATTCAGTGCGAACAGATTATCCAGATTTCTTCTTTTTTTTCCCCCCTGCTGTAGCTCGTTCCAACTTCCACTCAGTGGGGCAGTACACACTTGTTGTTTTATTTTTACCCCTCCTCCAGCGATGCAGTGGTTGACTCGAGTGAAGCGCAGAAAGCTGCTTCTTCTTCTTCTTTTTTTTTTTTTATCCGGTGAAGTAGCGCAGCTGGAAGACGGGAGGAATCGAAGTGCGCTTGTGTCTGTCGGATGGAGAGTAGCGGTGACGCATCGGCATATTGCGCGTAGCAGCAGACCAAGAGGAGGGGACGGAGCGTGCGGCATTAATCACAGTCTTCATCCACCAGCCTGTCTCAGTGGCTGACTCACTCTTCATTAGCAACTTTTGTCGCTGTCAGCTGCTCATCAGGGGCCCAAAATCAGGCTGCAGAGGCACATCCTCTGCAGCGAGCGATGCGAAGCAAGAAACCGCCTCTCAAACGGAGTCTTCAGAATGTTTACTCATCGTTTGTGAACACCTGCATTGTTTTAGTGCCGTGCGGGTCTGCGGCAGATGCTGGCGTGCTGTCAATCAGCGTCATGCATCAGCCACAGATGAGAGAGGTGATAAACAGTGATGTTAGGAGTTTACATACCTGCAGTCTGATGATACCACAACTCAAATCAGCTGAGCAGGTAGTAAAAAGTACCTGGTAGAAGGAACTTTCGCCTTATGGAAAACCCACATAACAGAGTAGAGAAAGTTGAGTCGTGCTCGCGGAAAAGCTTCTGAAAAGTAAGGCCATCTACTGGTTGGTCGCAGTACTGCAGTATTAAAGTCACAAGTTTCGCTTCATACATGTTAGCAAGCTAGACTTAGTGAATCATATCATCGTGTTTTATATCAAAATGTGTCTTTTCATGTCCTAATTAACATTTAAGACATGATTTATGTACTTTTCTGTGTTCTTGCAGATTTGGTTCCGTTTATTCTTTTGTTTTCCAAGCTGTAACATCAGAAAATAACATAAAACATCACTGATCGATAAACATCCCTGATGTTTTTCGGGCTCCTGGAGGTTTCAGTTTCCCTCGAAGAGCCGTTTTCACCTGAATCCAGCTGATTCTCGAAGAACCTCCGATTTCCATGTTCCATTTGCGCTCAAGTCAGGCCGCGAGTCAATGACACTGCGGGTGGGTGGGGGGGTGGGGGGGACATGCTATTTCCTCCCGCAGGGATCGATGTGCTCGGTCAGCCGTGAAAACTCCCTCACAGGACCGGCCCCTCATCTGTAAAACCTGATCCATGCTGCATAATCACACCAAGGTCAGGCGGGAGGAGCGCGGCCGCAGAGACGCTGCACCTCCAGCTGACGAGCCGCGCTGCCAACCAGGCAGAAAATTAACCAGTCAAGTCAGATTTGAGCCGGTGTGTTACGGGACTCTTAGGTGCATTTCGATGTGTGTTCGCGAAGCTGCGTTTATACAGTAATGTATGTTCGTGTGTGTGTCGCATGTGTCACGAATGCTGTGGAAACACGGTACGAATACAAACTGCGGCTCAGGAAGGTCATCGCTCGGATGGAGATTACAGCGAGTCTCTGGCAAATGAATGTATTGTCCTCCAAAGTCATCGCAGCGTGTTTTCGTGCATTGGAACTTTTAAAATACCTGTTCGTTTTTCTGACATTTCATCTCGCCACAGACGTGGTCTTGGCAGGTGGCTAATTGAAAATGCCTATACTGCTGTTTCCTTCGCTCTCCCTTCTGCACACAGAGTCCGTGTGTGTGTGTGTTTGTTCTCAGCGTGCGTCAGACAATTCACCGGCGTTGTTGTTTTTTGGCCTCATTTAGACTCAGATTGAATCGAAAACGGCGAAAAATGAAACGTGATTCCCGCTTCTAACGGCCGCTAATATCCGAGCCGCCGGCTGCAGGACTTGGCAGTCACGTGTGATACTGCAGGGCTTTAACCTGCTGGGTCAGATGGCGCTTAAAAAAATGACAACATATCTGTGCTAAATGCCGTCACAGCTTCTGGAAAAGTGATGTGATGAAGACATATTTTTGTTAACTTAAACAAACTACAATCAGATTTGGATCACTGGGAAGATTGAGTCCATGAAACGAGAAGATTTTGGCTTTAATACTCAAAAGAAAGATCGAAAATTCAGAAAAAAAGTCGCATTGTTCCTCAAAGGAACATTTTTGAACTGAACACAAAAGAAAAAAGAACAGAAGGTTAAAATAAGATAAAGAACTTAGGTAAATTAGTAAGTAAAGGTAAATTTAGTAAGTAAATTAGTAAATTTAGGTGAGTAAATAAGCATACAGTCAGCCTGGTGGCACAGACAGCAACCGGCATAACAAAACAAACTGATCGCTATTGTTGGCTGCCCCAAATCAAAGTCACTGTCTTGCTGCAGCAGATTCTGTCCTACTGCAGGTGTGACAGCAGCAGGTCACCGTGCAGATAAGGTGGATTATTCACAGATTAAAGTGAGGATAATGAGTCCAGTGAACCAGATACACACAAACTCACACACATGCGCGCACGCACGCACGCATGCACAGACACACACACACACGCACTCACACGAGGATAGATTTCTTGCTGAATCATGACCTTCCTGCTGCACGGCTGACTGATTGATAGATTTGAACACTCGCCACTCTAACGGCACAGGAGGAGATGCAGCACACACACACACACGAACATGAACACACACACCACAGGCTCATACCTTCCTGCTCGTGTTGGATGATGGAAAAATAAACATCGGTATCCCTGCGACTGACTCAGCACGGCTATAACGAACATCAAGGGGAGTGAGAGGAGAAAGCTGTTGACAGACACAGCTGTTGATTCGGCTGTGCAAGTAAAACAGCCCTGGACGAGCGTCAGAGCGGCGCTCGTCTCCGTGTTATGATTCCAGATCGCGAGCGATCGTGTTGCTTTTTCTTTTTGTCCCCTCGCAGAGAATCGGCGCTTTGTTTTGCATGTGGTCAGGATCGAGTGATGACTGGATCTCGCTGCGCTGTGGCCCTTTGTGATCGACGCCTGTGATGCAACCACAGTGCAGCTGATTTTCCATGACAGGTGTGGCTCGCTGAAAGGTGTTTGTATGACCGCGAATACAACTCCAACCGGAGTGTCGTTCACACACGAAGTGGGAAACCGTGTTTATTGTACCTGTGAGTTTGTGGCGTCAGCAGTGAGCCTTCAGCAGACTGCGATTCTTTGAGGTTTTGGCTCGTTTCGAATCCCCCTTTAGTTTTGCGGGAACGGTGGCATAGCGGTTGGTGCTTTCGTCTCACGAGGAGGTGTTTCAGGGTTCGAGTTGGGTAATCTTTCTTCTGCAGAGTTTGTGTCTGTGAGGTTGTTCTCAGTTAATTCAGAGCCAGAAAAGTTTATGTCAACACAAAAACGGCTTAATTAACTTAAAATGCCGTAGTACTTCTGTCAGGCCTGTAGGTGGTGCTTGCATAGAAACCGCAGCTGATGTTTTCAGAGACATGAGGAAGCAGTAGTCGCAGAATCTGCAGATATCGATCACACATAAAAGATATTGACAGACAACAAAGTGCAACTTTGGCTTGAAGTCACAATTTAGTCTTAATCGACCAAAACAGAAAAGTTTTTCGTTGACTCGGAGCACCTGTGCAATTGGGGGGCTGTGGGGTCATGATGTCAATCACAGATGCCCCCCCTATTCCCCCATTTTATGAAAAACTGCCCCCGATCTGGCCCTGGCAGATATTTAAAGTAATTTTTTCCACTATTTCAATGGACCGAAGTCGGGCTCATCTGGAGAGAGATGAACAGCTGCCACACGAGCTCAGTGACTTGTAAATTGTAATAGCCGTTATTGATCCACTCTCATCACTGTATCTCTATTATTTATGAGAAGATTGTCTGTTTGTTGTTGTTTGGGGAAGTACGACACCACTCGACATCCTGCTGAACAAGCTGATCAGCAGCGATACACCTGAGTCATGCCGAGTGTTGCTTCTTCAGTTACACGGTGAGGACGGATCGCGTTACATCAGCTGGACTCTCCATCACACAGTGCCTCTCTCTCTCTCTCACACTCTTGCTCACTCTCTCTCTCTCTCTCTCACGCTCTCTCTCTCGCTCGCGCTCTCCTCTGCTCTAAACTTTTAGTCACCCCCGCTGCTGCTGCCGCCGTCATCTCGCCCACATTGTCTGACATTTGCCCACCCTTCGCGTTCGCGCTCCATCCTGTGGTTCTCCAGACTTTCACCACTTTTTTTGGGCCATTTTTTTGTTGTTGTTTTTTGACCCTGCTGGAGATTTAGAGGGCTGGAAACAGGTTTTAGAGCTGCAGCTTCCCCAGCATGAAACACGTGCAGGAAAAAAGCTTGCTGGGAATAAAAGTCCGACTCCTTTTCTGACGACGGTGGATCTAATTTTTTGGCCAGAACAAATCTTGCTCGTCCAAAAAGAGATTTGATTTGCCTCTAATTCTGTTTACGATGAGAAACAACTCTATTTTTATCAATATACAGGAATGTGTCTCACGTCACTACATATTTACATACTAAAAGATCTATCTGACATCAGACTGAAACGTAAAAACCTGTGAAGGTTGATAGTTGTATTTTTGAAATGTGTGTAAACATGTCAGATTTGGTGGTTAAAGTTATTTTACTTAATCAGTTATCAGATTTTTTTGGTGCTTGTAAACAAACTCACTTTGGAGAAATCTGGCTGTGCCAATCGGATTATTCCTCATCAGATTAGGAGAGTTTCTGGATAAAGCGTGTCAGGTTTTGGTGTTTTCCACGATCGCTCGAATGAAGCGATGGGGAACGCGCAGGCATAGATGCTAATTTAAAGATGGAGGAGGAGGAGGTTGGCCTTAAATAACTGTCAGCTCTGGCACAGCAGAGCGAGAAAAGATGGCCGCCCCTCCTCTCGCTGCCGTTCCCGGTGCCTGTTGGTGTTTTGGACCGGCGTGGCGCTTCGGGCTCGGCGCCACCACAGCGAGGCAGATTCACACGGTGGAGTCCTTCCAGAAAGTCTGCCATCACTCACACGCACTCGCACTCCATCAAGCAGTCACACGCTCATTTATTCAGCCGCTAATTATCTCGTACGCCTCCTTACGTAACCGAGGTTGCTTCAGCGAGCGCGTCGGAGGGGGGGGAGCAACTTGCCGGAAGAGCCGAGGCTTTGAGGAGAATTTCATCTGGCCGCGCTGCTGATGCAACTTCTGTAGAGCTTCTGAAACAGCCCCGACAAAAACCCGCTGTTTTATTAAAGGAACTCTAAATCTGGCAGCGCGTCAGAGAGGCCAAAAAAACACGAATGTCGCTTCATCACCACATACGTGGATGTTCGCTTGGTGACCAACATGCGCAAAGTGATTTTGAGACAGTTGGAGGTTCGTGGCTCCATGGGGATGAAACTTCTGCGTCTGCTCCGCCTCGTTTTTTAAAATCCATACAAAAAAGTCCAAGTTTTTTTTGTTAAACGAAGAAATTTGAATTTGAAATCGACCCCCCCCCCCCCAAAAACAAAATCCATCGATCGATCAAATTTCAACTCTGAAAATGCATTCGTTTAGTCAATTACAGCTCAAGGTACTTCCCGGTATTCATAGTAAAGACTGAAATGCCATTTGGGAGAGTGCATACCTCCACCAAGACACCTGCGGTGAGGCTTTTGGATGTTTTTTCTTGGCATTTTGGATCACCGGATAAACCGATCACCACCAAATTAACCACCTATGACTTCTCACCCACCTTTTGAATTTTGGACTTTTTGACTTTTTTTGTGGAGAAACAGACAACGAACCAACCGACAAACACGGGTAACAATGACCTTTGTGAAGGTAACAAAAAGCATGTACACAAAACAAGTTTTTTATGAGTATACATGAGGTATTTTTTTAATATCCCTGCTGCTGGAGTGTAAAAATCCCAATAAGCTTTTGTGCATTTTTTTTGCTTCAGTGAGTGCGTGTGAATATAATGCACCACCATTTTGGCCTAAACGGTCAGGCTTCATTAATTAGATCACAGTGCACGCTAATTTGTGGCGAAAGTAACGCGACATAATTGGTTAAAACAAGGTCACATGTGACGCCGTCTAATTTCATTAGTGTCACCCTGCTCACGTGGAAACAGACGCACGTGCGACCCACCGATGATCCGACAACATCAAGTTGAGGATCCTCACACGCTGCATGAAAAATTCAGCTTTTACAATCTTTTATGATGATAATTGCATCAGTTGAACGTCTGACTTTGAGAGACTTTTATTTTGAAATGGAATTTTTGATTCTAAGTGTTCAAATAAAACCGACAGATTTCACTGAGCCTCTTTTTATTTGTTGACATTTATAGTCGTTGCAGCTGAACTTGTCGCCATGGTATCAGTTTACCTCGGGCTAGCCCGCAGCACGGGTGTGTGGCGGCGGCGGTGTTGTCGCTGGCGTGCATGTGAACATCACCCCTCCTCGGCGCTGGCCGCGCTCCCCCATCCTTAATGTGTCTAAAGCGATCTGGGATGCGCCTGGATGCCGTGCGTGCCGCTGACATCATGGAGTTTCCACTGCTGCGCTCGGCTCACCTCCGAGATAGCGGCTTTGATATTTCACACCGCCGGCTCGCTCGCAGGGGTTCCCCCCCTCCCCATCCCCCCCACCACCTTGACCATAGATGGACACTGGAGCGTCCTTGTTTATGTGGACAGGGAGGGGGGGGTGTCTTCCCGAAACTCAAAGGTCATTCAAACAGTTCTGAGTCAGTGAGATTCACAGAGGAGGAATGCAGACGAAAGCATGATGAAGAACTCGAAGTTTTAGGTGAAAGTGCCGACAGTTTTAAATCCTCAAATACAGATATATTCATGAAGCAGTTTTTTGATCACAAGATATCCAGTTTACCGTCACTGCTGTGGCAGTTTTATGTTTTTATTGTGTTATGAATCTGTTGTTTTGTCATCAATTTTTCCTGGAGTCCTCATCAGTGTCTGAAAGACGCTACAGACAACATATCAACCTTCTGATTGGCCGAATTATTAAATTGAAGCCAAACACTGGTGAACACGCTCTGTCAACATACGGAAGGTGATACCTTCAAAATAAAACCAGTGGGCAGTGTTTCAGGTTTGCTTCAAGTGTCCGGTTCTTCTGGTTCTGGGAAGAGAAACTTTCCCCTTGTGTGAAACATAAGAAGTCGAGTCAAGTAGAGCCAAGTCGATGTTAATGGAAACGATCCCAAAGAGCAAAAAACACAAACAAAAACAAACTCTTTTCTTTTGTAAACCTGAACTCGCTCTAACACTGTAAACTATTTTCTGGTTATAAGTGCAAGGAAATTAAAGTCTTAATCAACAGAACAGAAAAGATTAGTCAGGCAATAAATTCAATTTGCTGACATGTTCTTTCCAGGCTTTTACTTTGAAACTGAAGGCCATACTAGGTCTCTGTATTCAACCTGCAACTGACACACTTGAAGCCTTGTTTTGTCAGTGTTGCACAGCAATACTTCTTTATTCTGCTCACACTTACTATGAAAAACTTCCTACTTTTATTTTCTTCCGACATGATTCGTTTTCAGTGCGCCTTTTATTTTGTAGGCGATGTTTATCTCGGGGTTAGTCGGAGCTGCGTTTGGTAAGCCAACCATGTCCGGTTATTCCAGCGGATTACCTCAGAGGTTTCCTCTGCCGTCGGGTGTCTCCACAGCTGCTGGTGTCACATGTGAAACAGCTATTAGAGTATCAGAGGCTCCGCCGGGTCAGACGGGGCAACACGACACCATTGTTGGCCCGAGTCTCTCTGAATCCGAGGGAAGGAACCACCTACATGTTCGGCCAACACTCCTCTGCACAAGCAGCAGGTTTTTTCTCGTCACTTTTAGCAAACAGAATGCTCGTTTGTGCGGAATTTCCTGTTTGAATGGACGCGGAAAGACGAGCATCATGGACAAACAAACTGTCTACGTGTGTCACAAACAGTCGACCGATGTTCTCCCCAGAGTTTGTTTTTACAGTTTTGTTGTGAGCGGCATGAATCTTTTTAAGACCCGGACTCAAAGTTTCCATCACACACTCGCAGAGCCAGCAGGAGGAGGTGATACAACACCTCTAACTTTAGTCTCTCTCTCTCTCTCTCTCTCTCTCTCTCTCTCTGCTGCTGTGAATAATCCAGTTAGGATGCGTTCTCTGGCTATCAGAAGCTTTTTAGCTTCCTCGCTAACAGCTGGAGGGGAGAAAGGAGGCAGACTTCAGGCTCCAGGCCGGCCTGCTATCCTGGATTCAACTTTCGTCACCTCACACACACGATGCTTTTGTTTTGGGATCGAACACTATGTTCAAGATTTGCAATGTTTACAAGAAAATCTCTGTAGACGATTGATATTGGTTGTAGTGTCCACGATCTAATAAACTGAAGAGAGAGATTTTGCAAGTCTTAGTTTGCAGCCTGTCTTTCTCAACGCACGCACGCACGCACGCACGCACGCACGCACGCACGCACGCACGCACGCACGCACGCACGCACGCACGCAC
>JASSRZ010034097.1:0-18914 GCA_032164315.1 Malacoctenus gilli | reverse complement strand
CACACACACACACACACACACACACACACACACACACACACACACACACACACACACACACACACACACACCCAAACGCACGCATGCACGCATGCACGCATGCACAACAAACCAGAGTAACAAAGACTTAATGTGATGGAACTTCATCAAGGCATCAACAAGGTGAGGTGGAACACTCTTCACCTGAGTAGGCACAGAGTGAGGTGTTTTACACAGTTTGACTACGACTCTATGTTTTATCTGACATCAGTCCAATGAAGTCACTGCAATAACCACTCAATCAGCACAAGGGATGTTACTTATTATTTGTATCTCATCATCAAACAGTGCAAAGAAGTTTTCTATTGTAAAAACAAGTCACAAAACTAAGGTTTTTGCATTGTGTCTGAATTGGGGGACGGTGATGACCTAATTACTATACCTAAATTCAAAGTAGGATTATTGCTGCAATGTCCAATGCTTTATTTGTGACGCCTTGATTTCATCCTTTTTCAGGCTGCATTGAATCCTCCATTTCAACAGCTCTGCTCCCACTGATGTTATTGGCCTTTTTTGCTACAGACAATTGGAACATTTGGAAGCTGACATTAGATTAACAACACTGGATGCTGCATTTCTATGGACTGAGTGCTTGTTATAGGAAGACATTTTTGGAGCACCCGTGTTTGAGGTATCAGGTCCAGTGGCTTGTTTTGGACAATGACTGAAGGAGTTACTGTACAGAGGGTCAAGTATGGGAGGGGCCTTTTGAAAGAATAAGAACTAATGGTTCTCCGTAAAATGCAGGAACAGGATGTCCTTAACAGAGACCTTTATGAGGCATAATCATGATGCCTCCGGACTTATTTAGGATAAGGAATGACTTTTGTTTTTGATTTAACAAACATCGTGCAATTTCATTAGCAGACACCTGTCTACATGTCAAGCTGTAACCCAAAAAATGATGAGAACTCATGTACATGTGTGCAAAACCTAACTTTTGCATTCCGCCGGGTCTTACCTAGCATCAAGGATGCACACTCTGGGCCTGATCTACTAAAATCCTAATCTGCATGTTCTAATTTGCACGTGCACTTGATGACTTTGCATGTGGTTTGTGGGTGTTTCGCTAAGAAGTTTTATTTAAATGACCACTTGTGTGTTTCAGAGTTTGCAGCTTGGCAAGTTTTAAGAAGAATTTTCGGACCTACAGAATAAGAGGTGTTGGTAGATGAGGGGGGATGAGGAAGCTAACTATTGGCTTTTGATAAGGAGGAAAGATGAGAGGTGGGGGTCTACACCTCCATGAAGTGGGCTAATGGGGAGATGTCCCCTTCCATACCACTTGCACCCCTGCCTGGAGGTGTAGCAGCTGGGGAGAAGTACCAGTGAACAGCCGCTGACCTTAAGGCATGGGTGGAGGTGCAGCAGGTCAGGATGCCAGGCAGGATTTAATCAACCTGTATGATCATCTCATACCTACTATTGGTGCAGCTCTTCAGACAAGATGGGACACAACTTTTTGATACCACATTCAAGGCAACATCTTATGTTCCTGGGTGTGGTAACGAGTCACACATGTACCGTTCACAGCTTTCACACCAAAGCTGTCTGGTTGTGGTAAAAAAAACCCCACTGTGAGGTAAAGTGGGACGTGTCCCAGTTAAAGACCTGTTGAGTCTGACTGGGTGCCTTTTAGAGTGGATCTGTTCAGAGTGGTGAGGCTCAACTGGCATCAGTCCCTATCATGCACCACACTCAATATTCCAACTGGTACGTAACTGGTAAACCTGGTACGTGGGTGCTGTCAAATATGAGCAATTGCATGACCGTTACGGTTATTGTCAGCCCTCAGTGCAGAATCCAGCAAATATCACGGCAAATCAATCAGGTTTAATCTCAGGGTAAAAAGAACCCAGTAGAAGTGCAGGATGACTTGCTTTCATCTTATCGTCTCATTTCCTTCATGGAGAAACAGGATAATTATGCACACTCGCTGTTGTTTTGTGAAAAAGGAAAACAACAGCCACAACAATGGTGGTCTTGGTGACAGGGAAGGAGCAACAGTCCCACAGAACTTGTTACATCCTCTTCTGTGTATTGGATGAAGCAGGACACAAGAGATGAGATGTATTTTGTGACTGTGCTGGCGAACAACCTCAAGCAGAGGTTAACTACATTATTCTGTGACTGTCAGACATTCACTGACCTACTGCCTCCAGTCCTCTCAGCACAAATGCCTCTCTACAGCTTTTGTCTGTGTGTGGATGTGTCATATCTCCCCCAGGCTGGTGCTGTCTTGTTTTTGGTGTTTGTTGATCCAGGCCCTTTTTTAAGGACAGTGCTGACATGCGAAGGTGTGCCTTGATGGGCAATAATAGCTGTGCTCCGTGTCTATAGGCAGCTGGTCGCGAGCCAGCCATTCAGCATGAGCATGGTGTGCTATCATGTAGTGGTGTGAGGTACAACAGAAATCACTTAAGTTCAGCTGTTTCCATCTGTGACCTCATTTCATATTCCATAAATAGCTCGCTCTCACCTCTAACTGCCTCACCTCACACACTCTCTCACACACACACACACGGACACACGCACACATGCCCGACGTTAGAGTTGCCCAATGGAGGATGGGGTGTGACATTTAGGCGGTTACCGTTGCAACAGGGCTCTCATGAAGCTGAGGTGGACCGTTTCAACATCAAACAGTCACAGGCAGCGGGGCACTCCATCACACTGAGGGCAGCAGATAAATGTGGCGTGCGTGTGTGTGGTCTACCTGCGAATGGGCAAGTGGAAGTGGCTGTGAAAGGATTGGAGGCACAGGTGCACAGCGGTGTTCGACAGGAGTTAAACCTCTCCTCAGTTTTTACAATGGAGGAGTTCTGCTCTCCTTTGACATCGTTCGATTAATAAGTAAATGCTGCAGGCCTCAAGGAGTGAGCACAAAGCCTGTGAGTACCCCGCGTGCTAAACTCCTCAGTCCCTCCAGTGATCATTTTCACTCAGAAAAGACAATTTGAAGGTAATTTGGGTAACTTTAATTTGGAAGTTTAAAAAAAACAAAAAAAACCCCAATGAATCAAACCCAGCACACACCTTGAAACCTCTCAGCAGACAGCTGCAGGAGCAGGTCTCCCCAACTATTTCTAGGTCCTCCTTACTGAACTTCTTGTTCCTGAGATACATTGGGTTTTTTTTACCTCACCAGCCTGTGCTTCACCTGAAGCTCTCCAAAAGATATGTTCATCTGCCTTAAAGTATTTTGAGGTCAGAGAATTTAAAAAAAAATGTCGAAAAGGAGATTTTGTCCAACAAAGGCAGGAGGTGTGATGTGCGTGGTGTGGTCTCCTAGTGGTGGGGCCTCTTTGGTCATGAGAGTCATGTCATTTAAGTGAGAGTAGATGGCATCATTCATTGTCTCAAGTCACTAGACAACTCTTTTTAAGTCTTGATCTTTTTGATTTTCTACATATATGTGATGTGCTGTCCATTGTTTAAAGGCTTTTGAATTCACACACAACTCTCAGATTTTGTTCCAACATCTTTGACTAAAACAGAACTTTATCAGATTACACTTTACTCATATGTTCAGTAGTTTTCAGAGTCTTTTTTAACCTCTTATTGACCCTTTGACTTTACTTGCAACATAGTATTATGACTCTTGTTTGTTGTGTTTTAAAAATATGTTTTCTTCATTTTTTAAAAAAACTTTACATTCTGTTGAAAACATTCACTTTTCTCCACTCAGTGTTGTCGTTTCACCCAAATGTTAAAAGATTGTTCTGACTTTCTCAAGTTTGTCTCAATATTATATCATGTGTGTTAATCTCAACTGCTGTATCTCTGCTGTTCCCAAAGTTGCCCTTATTGAACACATGCACAAACACATGGACACTCAGCACACGCAGTCATGATCCATGACAGACAGCAAAGGCACTGGGGTCTTGCCAAAGAAGAACAACAATTCCGATCATTGATGGGTGAGCAGAGAAGTGGCTAACGCCTTACAGCTGAATGCTGGATACAGTTGCGTCCTTTACAGAAGGAGCAGCTCTGGGAGCCTCCACTCGAACACGACTTAAAAGTATAAAAAAGGAGGTAAGAAAAACAGCAAGACTCTGTGCAGAAAGCTGGCTGTTCGATATTATTCAGGCTTTATGCTGTCAGCAGCACACACTGGCTACACTCTGAGCAGGCCCATCAGGAGGAGAGCACAAGTGTCAAAAAACAAACCTTCAAACAACAGCCTTTTCTGGACGCTGGCCAATCACAACAAAGCGGGCTTTCATGGAGGCAGGGGACAGAAACCACACCAGCTTCATCTGAACAGGGGTGAACAGAGTGGCTGCATGAAGCAGTCAAATATATACGGTAGCTGTAGATGTTGAAAAGCTTGAGTTATGACTCCTGATAATGAGAATACAAAGTTTTCCGACGGTGGCAGGTGTCCATGATATGCAACACAGACTGAATTCAGTACAGCAAAAATATGTAAGAGCAGTCAAATGAAAAAACATCCCTGAATACTAAGCCCTCGTGTTGCATGCAGTGCATGCTTGTCAGGTGTGGTCATGTCTGGAGTTGGTTCACGTAAACAAAAGGAGCCTGCGTTCAAGGCATGGTGTCTTAATTCAGTGTTCTTGCGCAAGAGTTGTAGAAATTGCAGGTGCAGGCCTGGAAGTCTCCATGACAGTCTGTGACCTCCTCTAGTGCTGACCACATGAAAGCATTTCACTTGCCTCACCAAATGATTTAACCATACACTGCCAGAAGTAGCACATATAGCAGGCTCTGAGTCAGGCTCGACTGATGCCTTGTCAGCTGTATTTAAAATCACTGACATCAGGCTTCCTTGGAAATGTTCTTCTGTGTGCATGTAGGTATAATGTAAAAACAATTGGAAGTAAAAAGACCCTCTTTTCGTTGCCTGCTCCTTCTCTGTGAAAGTGGAGCTGCTCTTCTCTGAAGCTTCCCAACAGCTCCCTCCTGAACAAATACTGAAATGGCATCAAGGAGCTGGTTTGAGGGGGGAACAACAACCTCGTACTAAGCTGGGAAAATAAGCAAGGATGTTCATCTGTGTGAGCATGACAGTGTGAGGGTCCGTGAGTGTGTGCATGTGTGTGCAGTAAAAGGTGGCATTCAGCTCTAAAGGCCGAGCGGTGGTTCCAAGCGTCTGATGGGTGTTTGGGCTCTGACATTATTGGTCGAGGAGCAGAGGGATAGTAAGTGGTGCTAACTGCTGCCCACGCCTGCTGCACTCTCCACTGAAAGCTAAACAAAAACACTCACCACACACACGATCAGAGGAGAGTTCAGCCTTTTTGGAGCTGCTAAAGCACGGCTCAGTGGGGAAGCTGAAGGCTGGGGCTGCGTTCACAAGAGAGCACCTTTTCATGTCTTAAAGGGAATGAAAAAGCATGTTAAAAATAGTTGGAGCCTTACTGACAGGAGTCTCAATCCCTCACAGCCCAGCTCACATCATCCAGTCAAGGTGGAATAATTGAAAAGGTGCTAAAATCAGTGACATTTTCCACTTAAATTTAAGAGTCCAATAAGACCTATAGCTTTCAATGCACCAAAAATATAAAGACGCATAAGCTGAGGACGAGGGAAATGCTCCCTTTTCTTCGTTAAAGGTGTCTAATAACATTTTATTATTCAGCCCTGAAGACATAACATAGAGACACTGTAAACAGTAAGATAGACATTACATTCATGAATTATTCTTTCCATGATGAAACTTGTACGTGAGACGGATCTGTGCAAACTGCCAGAGCAGCCTCTGATCAAACAAACACAAAGCTGAGAATGCTTATTGAGCACTCATAAATATTAATGGAACTTCGCTGTGCTACTCGACTTATACTTTTTAGGAAGAACACATAGCAATTGTCAGAGTTCTGCATAAACCGCCTTCAGCTGTCAGAACACGACTGGGAGGCTTCACAGAAAGCTGCAGGAGGTTGTCTTTACCCAGCTGTGTGATCGTTAGACGAATCACACAACCATGATTTTATTCTCAGGAATATAAATAAAAACCAGACGACCGCATGATTAACAAATTCGGTAAACTTCACTCAGACAACAATGGTACGAAAGAGACACGTTTCCCATGTTGAGATGTTGGTTTTTTTCCCTTCTGACTGGATGCACCACCACTGAGTGATGTTTGCAGGGTGAAATTTAACATAGTGTGAAGCAGGAGCAGCTGCTCGCTTTTGAAAGATAAACCCCCCCCACAATTTCGACATCATTATAAGATAAATTTAAATTTTCTCAAGAAAAATAGTCTGCAACTGTCTTGTTTCAATCAGGTATCTTTTCCAAAGGCTCAACCAGTGTCATCTAGATGATCAGCGGAGCGTGGCTGCTTCAGCCATTATAGCAGTTAGTCATGAAGCAGCTGGCCCAGCAGAGACCCAACCCACAATCCGAATAAATCAACAATCTAATAAACACTTTATTCAACTAAACAAGTGAGATGGAATTTGTATGACAGAAATGAGCAACATCACCCATGTTTGCCTCAAATCTCTGAGGGACTGGGCCTTTATACAGATCCTTCAATAATCATGCAGAAGCCCAGCTTCCAGCCCTGCCTACTGTTCCATCAACTCCCAGAAATTATCCAATGAATGTCCAGTCCAGCTGCAACTGCATTCCATTTCCAGCCAAAAAAACGTGAAAAGTTTGATTGTTTATTTAAGAGGAAGCTGAGGCTACCAACCCTTACACATCACAATTCTCAGAGGTATACTGTTGCACTTTTATTTTGAAGAAGAGGCCCAGCATCCAATGATCAGCCGCACGGAAACGCGCAGAGACACTTGCTGATGTAGACACTGCAGTGTCTGCTCAACTTCATCTGATGCATCTGAAGTAAATTCTGTTGCACTGAACCTCACCTCTTCATTTTACAAACTTTTTGCAGTACTAAAAGAGCCCCCCAGGCCACCCACCTCACCATGGCCTGCTGGTTTTCATCTCAGAGCAGATTCAGAATGCATGACAACATACATTCTGTTTAAGTGTTTAAAAAAAGAAAGAGATAATCTTTCATTTGTTGCAAAAAAAGTCCAAATTTCCCATGGTAGTTGATAGTTTGAGCGCGTTGTGTCTTCGTATGTTTCCATGGAGTTGCGCTGCATTAATCAGAGTTTATGGGACCATGATGACCTGCAGAGGCTAAAGGTCTGAGTCAACCATGGCAGTTGCGGCTTTGGGCAGAGCTGCTGTTTTCCGGCTGTTGCAAAGGTGCCCTGGTTATCTGGTTGTTTCCAGTTGCTTCAGAGACACATGCTCATATGTACATTAGACACATGCACGAGTAATTAAATGTAAGTCGCTTGAGGCAGATCACACTTTAAAGCTGACCCATGTGCCATTTAATCAGCGTATAGACATGGTATGGAGTGTGTTGGGGGGAACTATGATTACGGTAGGGGATAATCCCATTCTTCAAGGGCTGATGATGGCACGACACATGTGCTTCTACACAACACACACACATGCACAGAATGAGCTGCCACCTATGTTCTTCTTTGAAAGTGATAATATTCACTGATGTGTCATTAGTGGACATAGTTGGCAGCAGACACATGTCATGGGTGATCTGCAACTCTGAGGGGCGTTTCACGTATGATGGAAGCTAGTCAAGGGAACTCTGGACAGTTGTATTACTTCATCTTCCACAATAGGGGTGGATACGATAGGACAGGGTAGGAAAGGATTGGACAGGATAGGATGGGACTGGACAGGACAAAACAGCACCACTAACAGACGGACACATCAGTGGCACATGAAATCAAACAATTTCCCAATCTTAAAAAATTGAAGCAGAAAAAAGGAATTTTCAAATACATATCAAATATCTTTGAGTGTTCTTCACAAAATCAGATTTTTTTTGTGTTTTACTGACCAAAGCTTGCTTAAACCGCTTTAACGGTGTAGTTTTGAGCAGCTGCAATTTACCCCCTGTGGCTTTCAAGCCATTGAACTTTCTACAAAAAGAGAATGAAACCACAATTAATTAATTTATTCTCTGACATAAAACTCCCAGATACACACACGTTGTCCTCGAGCCCGTTCATTTTACCAATCAGCACCCTGCGGATCCACGTCCTCTGAAAGACACCTGCAGATGTGTATAATAACGAAGGGTGAGGCTTAAGCAGCTCATTCACCTGCCTGATGACATGAGATGAAAAGGAAAGCTCAGATAAGCTTCATGTCATTTTTTACATGATGAGTCTGACATGCTGCCCTCATGACATGAAGTGTGGATAGTTTATTGAATTATTGAAATTGTTATCTGGTAAATGACCCCCCCCCCCTTTTTTTTCCTTTTGTACCCCTTCTGACCTTAACATTCTATACATGGATGATTTTGGGACACATTTTATCAGTTGTTTGTTGTTGTGTAGTTTTTAGGTGGGTCTCTTGTTTTAATGTAAACTTGTCTTCATGAATGATGAAACTTTGACAAGATTGTTTCACTTGTGCTACTCAACAAAAGTGATGAGTAATGTTTATTACCATATTTCACTTCCAACCTTCTTTACATGAAACAATAAAAATTGATGTCAGATGATAATGATCCAACAAACACACAACGCACTTTGTGGCAGACCCAACAGCATGTTTGTATACAAGGAACGTCGGACGGCTGATGGTATGGGGGTGCTGATGCTCTAAGCCAGAAAACTGTGACAAAGATGAAAAGAAAATTTCCTTGCTTTGTCTCAACAGTGCAACACCAAACTCATGCGTGCTGCGGTTTCAAATTTTTACCTTTTCTCACCCTTACAATTTTTTTTCTTCTCTGCTTGTTGGATTTGTTTTTGCTCCCTCTCCCCATAATTGTACCACTCTGTACATAAGTTCTGCTCACTCACTAATAAACACTGGTTGCATTGCCAGAGAGGTGAGCTCACATACACAGAGCACACAGCACAGGGTAGGATTTACGTGCTGGAGGACCATGTCCCACATTTTCAGGGGGGCCAGAGCTGGCTAGTTTTAGCTTGTTCTGTGCATGCACACTGACCCCGAACCAAATCTGGTCCTCCTTAAGACAAGCCACTTCATCATAAGGCACAGAAATGCTTTCGTGTGTCTACGTGGTACAATGTAAAAAGAAATGGAAGTAAAAAGCCCCTCCTTTCTTTGCCTGCTCCCTCTCTGTGAAAATGGTGCTGCTCTTCTCTGAAGCTTCCCAAATACTCCTGAACAAGCACTGAAATGCCATAAAGGAGCTCATTTGAGGAGGGAACAACAGCCTCGCACTAAGCTGGGAACATAAGTGAGGACGTTCATCTGTGTGAGCATGAGAGTGAGTGCATGAATGTGTGCATTCTTGTGCGTGCGTGCGTGTGTGTGTGTGTGTGTGTGTGTGATAGAGTGAGAGGCTGTGGAGGCTCTGTCTGTCCTGTGACCTGGACATAATGTTGACCTGAGAGCTGCAGTCTTATGAGTCTACTGATGGAAATCAGATTGCATAAAAAATACAAATATGTGACACATTTACACACAAATGATCCCTGAGCTGCTCCTGTGAATTGACAGGACCACCTCCACCAATATGGTGGGTAGTGAACAATTTTCAACAAGGAAGTTCTCCTTGGAAGAGCGCGTTTTGAAAAACACAAGATTAGCTTAAATGCTATGTCTGTTACACTACTGTTTGTTGCTGAGTTAGCAGTTCCTGTGTGCACAGGATGAGCATCCCAGAGGAGGTTGAGGCCACACAGACCAGATGAGACCCCAAAACTTTGACTATGCTTCCAACCACAGAGAAACTGCAAAATAACCATGGTTACCAGAGATGGAGAGGAAGCCAGCTCTCAAAGATTGAGTCTTACAGCCCGCTGCCAGGTGACCAATCACAAGACAACACTATGGATAACTCGTGACAATGGACGACTGTTTGATTTTTTGCTGATTTTCTTTTTGTTGAGTCTTCACAGACGCAAACAGAACACACTGTGTAGTCTTTTAACAAACCAGGTTTTTTTAGAACAATAAAACCTTTGCTTTTCTACAAAGGGGAATTTGAAATGTAATTTTTATGTCAAAGCCTCTTTGGAGAGAAGAGAAAAGTATCGTCCACACTTACAATAAGGTGTAAACTGGAGGTGATAAATATTTCTGTTCAATTAAAAGAAAGAAAGCAGGCAACACAGTCATATGTTTCTGAATAGGAACGCAGGGCATTGAGAACACAATGAGGTGAGGGTCTGTGCTCACTTTACAAATGAGATGGGTTTAATGTTCTTTTAAATGATGGAGATTGGATGATTGTTGTTTTATGAAGTTTTTAGTAGTTCCCCATTTGCTAAATTATAGGTGTGAGAGGTTATAGCACCGTAAAAGGTGGGGCAAACAAGAAAATGCTGTCATGCAAAAAAAGCTTCCTGCTCTGCAGAAATATCAGCTTATTGCTGGGCCAAACAAACTTCAGCAGCAGCAAAAAATGACCTCATACAGATTTCAACCTGCCGACTGTTTATTCCTTCTGCTGCCTCCATCTGCTCACTGTTCAATCAATTCTGTTCGATTAATCTCATTGCACACTCTTTTCTTTGTCCTTTCATTTCCAGCCCTTAAATGAGCCTTCATTTTGTTGCAAGAGCGAGTGATGCATACTGGCAGGACTTTTATGTGAAGAGCAGCTATAAATAACACATTGGATGAATGCAAGAGAGGAGATGGAGAAGGGAGGGAAAGAAGGAAGAGGAGTGGGAGTTAAAATAGACCAGTCAGTTGTAGGCTGTACAAATATTTAGTGAGCAAGGAAAATTTGGGTAGGAAGAGATCAGAGATGAAGGAGGCTCAGTGGATGACGGACTGCAGAGTCGGTGTGAACAGGAGTCTTGTGGAAAAAAAAGAGGAAAACAAGCATATCAGATGACAAATATGTCCCTCAAAAGACTTCGGTTTTGTGGCAGAATTTAGGGCGCTGTTCAGAATGGCCTCAAGTAATCCGCTACCATTCCTTCAAATGACAGATGTACGATGGCAAACTGCTGATGCAATGCAAGGACGATACAATTTTTCTTAAAGCTGGTCCCTCTGATCATTTTTTTTTCAAAGCATAATGTCAGCATTATGGGAGAGAACACAGTCTAACATGGTGTTGGTTTCCATCAGAGGTGGGGAGCCCTGGTCCTAGAGGGCTGCAGTCCTGCATTTTTCACTGTGCTCCAGCACTGACAATTCTAAATGTGTCATCAAGAAGTCTTCAAATGAGCAGCTTGTTACAATCAGGTGTGCTGAATCTGGGATACGACAAAACCATGCTGGACTTGTGGCCCTCCAGGCTCAGGAGTGACCACTTCTGCTCTACACATCATTATTTTACCTGTTGACAAAAGAAACAGAACACACAGTTGTGTTTGTAGACTTTAAATAACAACAGCCTGGATTGCAGTGAATTAGTTGCAGTCATCACGCCGATGGCATACGAAGGCCGCTAAGGGACCAGCAATCTGTCACATTTTTAGCTCTGCCGATTATAGGGCAGAATGGGTCTTAGCAGAAAAGTGGGATAGTACCGCTGCTCTGCGTGTTTGAGGCAGCTCCACACTCCACGACCAGCTCATCATCAGGCTTCAGAGAGGGCTAACAACAATCCATCCAACCACCTGCTGGTGGGGTGGTGCAACCAATCTCAGCTTCCAGTGAGCAAAGGCAGATTGGACCCTTGGACAGGTTACCAGACCATCACAGGGATCATAGAAAGATACACGCAACCTGCATGGCCAATATCCAGACATCCCTCCAGCTTATATGCCTGCTGTTTGGTGGGAGGAGGGAACTGGGGACGCAAGAGTACCACTATGGGCACAAGTGGCAAATTTTTGCATCCAACTCAAACAACCATGAGGGGACATCTGATTGGTTGAGATTTAGTGAAGTTGGTTGGACTTAACACCACTGGAATATTAATTGTGTAAAAAAAATGAAACATTTAATGTTTCAGTTCAACCAGTTGACCAGATGGGAGCCCGAAGTGGTCGCTGCAAAAGCCAATGCTGCAGTTTGAAACCTGGCCTGCAGTGTGACCCCATAACACTAACAACAAACTCAGGTTCATTGACAGAGGTTGATTTAAAGTGTGATTGTGGCATCGAGCAGAAAGATCCAAACAGACCAACACAGGATATGAGCGTCCTCCTCACAGCAGATTCCAGCAATGCTCCTTTCAACATTTAACAAGTTGCAGCTGCAAACAATAGCACAATAACCATGAGGTGTGCTGCATTCATTCCAGCACACAGCATTGTTGTAGCTAGAGTGTTGCATAATTCGAAATCACATTGGTTGCTGACAATGAGTGTTTGTGAAAATCCTTGGTGTGGTGAAACACAATAAAACAAAAAATAGAATAAACTCATTCGCAAAATGATCAAGAGTGTAATTTCCTTTTGGGTACTGTTTCCAACTTTCTTCAAAGAGAGGTTTTATCATCCTCACATAAAAAAAACAACAGTCCTTGAGTCCTTGAATACACAACTATTTCCTTTCATAAAGAACCTGCAAGTCGTTACAAACTTACCATCAAAAATACAAAAATAAACCTCCAGTCAGCGGCATTTAGCAAGAAGGCTCCAAAGGTCATCTTTAACCTTGGAACACTAACTTCAGAGAAGTTCTTTCTCTTTTTGATATGCTGACGGTGTGATTGTAACCACAACTGCATTGAGAAAAAGTTCTGCAACCAGGAACTTCGGCCCAGCACGGGATTAAAGTGTTGAAGCTTAAAGAGGGGGAGTAAATGGGGAAAAAAAGAAGGCAGAAACAAGAGGAGCTCGAGCTGCTGTGATTAGAGCCTGCGAGATAGAAGTCATCTGTGGATGAGGGGGACCATGACAAGTTAAGCCTGACACGACTTACTGGTGATTAGAAAGGAGACCAGACCACAAAGTCGGGTTCAAATGTACATGCATGTGTACTCGTCCTTTCAAGCTCTCACTCCCCTTCATATTAGGTTCTAACAAAACACACGCACGCACGCACGCACGCACGCACGCACGCACGCACGCACGCACGCACGCGCACACAAGGATATACAGTAGAACAAGCATACACGCAATCAGTATGCAAAGACAATCGCAGCCCTGACCCCTTCAGCTATCTTATCTTCATCTTTGAGGCTGGATAATCCTGATAGGTCCTTCGACGAACACATACGTCCTCTTCCTGGAGCTTGTGCCATCGCCGTTCAGCACACAACGTTGTGATTTTTAAAAGGGCCGGCTTATCAGTCACCGTGGCTACGAGCTGAAGATCACGCTCACCTTAGCTGCCTACCCCCACCACCAAGTCTGTGCACCATCAGAATAGGTCATAATCATGTTTTCATTATTCAAACAATGGCATGGAATTAGGGATGCACCGATCAATCGGCCGCCGATCAGAAAGGCTGGTTTTCTATCCAATTGGCTGAACCGGCTATCGGCCAATCACTGTCGTAATTTCCGTTTTCCACCTATCAACATCTGTGCGCGCTGCCGCTTCCTACGTAGCAGCTTCACCGCTAATAGCTCAACAGCGAAACTCAGCTAGACACAACATGTCGAGCGGACGCGAGACCGTCGGCATTTTTTAAGCAGGGGAGCAACATTTTCAGTTACCGGTACTCAACTTATTCTCCTCGTTTTCTATTCCTGTCGAGGGAAAAACAAACTTTTTGTTCGTCTATCTGCACGTAGTACTCGTAAACATTCTGTACGACACGTATATTATATTTTAATGTTCAGCTTGATAATGATCTGTTTCCAATCAGCAGATGAGACTGAGTGGCCTTTGTCTGCAGAATGTGGTGCCGCTTTAAGACACGAGCAGGATAAGAGACGCGTCCTCATACCTGACCACCTATGTTTTCTGAAAGCGGTTGAAAGATTTTGATTTATGGACTTTCTTTTGGAGCCAAACAGTGAAAGTGTTTGTTTCGTCCTGACACATTTTAGTTTTATCATGTATACTGCAATATTTACTTTGAAAAAGTAGTTCAAGGAAACGACTGGGATATTTTTGTGACATTTGGACAACTGGACTGAATGTTATGGTTAGTGTTGAAAATAAATCTGCTCTCGAGGCTCTTTTGACACTCTTTCTTGTGAGGTATCCTTCCTGAAAGGGGAGTTGTGGAAGCATATCGGCAGGGCCTACCAATAATTGCTTGAGCCCAAAAAATAAGGTGTCATTTCTTTATATGATTAACTTTTCTCATATAAAAAAATCGGTATCGGAAAAATCGGTATCGGCAGGTCAAACCTCCTTTAAAACCGGATATCTGTATCGGCCAAGAATTTAGCAATCAGTGCATCTCTACATCGAATATAACACTCAGTTCATTTTTAAACCCTATATTCTGAAGCCAAAGGCAGCTTGCATTTCATGTGAATATTGAGATGTTGGAAAACACTTTCAATTCTGAATAAAAATGATTCAGTTAATGTCTGTTTGATTCCAGTAATGATCAGATTTAGCTAGTCTACAGAGGTAAGACTTTTTACAATGTACGACATCCGTGAGGGAGCGAGGAATCCTCGAGGGAGGAACTGCTTCAGTGCAACCTCCAAATACACTTAAGGAACTTTGTACATAAAAATACTTTGAGCTAAATCCCTCCCTCCTTTCCTTACCCCATTCCCTCCTTTCCATTCAGTGGGCTGACCACTGACCAGCCTGTCACCAGGATTTTCTTTGAATTGAGCAGCAACAAGAGTTAATCAGCCCAAAGACAGTGTGATCAATGGGGCTACAGTGAGATAGACAATACTTTGTCATTGCAATGACAGCAATTTCACAGTAATTTAATGATTAGAATTATCCTCCATGTGGTGGCTGTAAAAAGAAAAATGAAAATAGAAAAACTGATACTTTTGAAAGCTGAGCAGATTTACATAAGCCATTTAAGAATGCATGTGGAGTTATTGGGATTCAATCTATTCATTGCGTGTTTTGCCGAGACACTATAGTTAGTATAATCTCATCAGGATGTGGAATGAAACATGACAACAGCAAATGGGTTAACGACTGAAGTGAGAGTCTGCAACATATGGATTTGCATCTTTGAGTCATTGTCATTTCAAAACTGGAGCAACGGCTGCACAGCTGACATCCCTGTAGGGGTGTGTGCATGCGTGTGGAGTGCACGATGCCCTTCGACATGTACACGCTGCCTCTGCACTGATGGATCATGAAACGAGGTGGAGTATTGAATCATTAACCAGAATGGAGTACAGGGACCTACTTGACAGCATTCCAAGGAATCTCCTGCCAAGCAGGGATTAGTTTAATCACAGCAATGTTTCATTCGCTAACTACAAATTGTCTTAAAAAAACACCCAGATGAAACTTCATAAAGCGCTGTTAATGCATCTCACCCTTTTGTGTGGTAATCGTAAAACAAAGCCAACAACTATGCAGTGCTCAAGCTTGCTCCTCCTACCTCCCACTTGTGTTGCGCAGGATGACCAGGGCATCGGGGAAGCCATCCAGATTGTAGTCGCCGAGGTGCAGAGCCAGGGGTTGGCTGGGGGTCCCTGGCACAAAGCCCCAAACCGTGCCCCTCCACTGGAAGTCATTCAGGACTGGCGCCCACTGCAGAAACACCAAGGTCAGACATTCAACAAAATTCTATGAAACTAATCTAATCAAAAAAACGTTCAAAATATCAGTGGATGAGCAATAAAACAACATCAGGAGTCAGTTTGTCAATAAAAAGAAGTTTAAAGGGATCTTTTCTCATGACTACTATGAGCTCAGGCTGCAATAGAATCAGACATGAAGGCACTGCTTCACTTTCCACCTTGCACCTTGTATTTGTAACACAGAAAACCAAATAAATGAGATGATGACACCATGGCATCAGCCAGTGCTTATTTGCATAATCACAAAAGTCTTCAGTGACTCTCAAACAAGAGTGACATGAATATGCGGAGTAGATGTAAGATCAATGGACAGCAGTTCAGTCAGCCTTTGTGGTCTGAATCTTCCCCTCTTAAACATGACAGTGTTTCCAATCAGCTGTTTAGGCCTTGGCACACATCCCCCATGATGCTGCCAGAGCCAACCCACGGCAAATTCTTTGTCTCTACCTGCAGTCCACAAGACGCAAAGATTACTATTGCAGAACCATCATCAGTAGGTTAGACATGTAGAGGCTGGTCTGTGTATTCATATCGAACTCTCACAAAACACTCATCAGGGCTCTGTGCGTGCAGTGATTGGACAAGGAGAGTGAAGGTGAACCAAGGCCCAATCATGGCCACTGTTGTATCGAACTCCCACCAAACTGTGGTTTGTGTGAACTGTTCCTCTCCTACAGGTCAAACTAACCTGCAGGACAAAAGCCTAACCTCACTTCATGTCCACTGTTAGTGGGAGAGAAATCCCTTCAAGATGCTGAGTAGTCACCTCAGTCCAACACATCAGAGCTGGAACACCTTCTGTGTAAATACCTACAAGTTTCCTCTGAATACAACTTAAGTAGTGACTGGAGATTTGTGCTCCCTGTTTCCATGTGATTATGACGACGATAACGAAAACAACAAAGATGATATCATCATCACCCTGTATGTCAGTCCTCATGGCTTCATGACCTTAGTCTTCTGAACTGAATCAACACAGCAAGAACAAAAAACCCTGACAAATCGCCCCAAAGTCCAACAACAAGCTCAGTCTTGCTTCAAGTGACAAATAAATCTAAAACTTGAGGTCAGACACTCTGACTTTGTCTGAGCTCAGTGCGGATTAAAATGGGATTAGAGGCACTTTCTGACATGTGTGACAAGGCACAGTAGTCATTCCTGCAGTTAGAAAATCAGTGACAACACAGATAAAACGCTGATGTGCAACAGCTTTGCTATAGCATGTATTGCAAACAGTAAAAATACACACTTTGTTGTGACTTACACCAAGAAAAAAACAATACTGAAAGAGCCTGAGAAGTTAAATGAGTAAACATTTTTTAGCTGAGTAATTTGAGTCTTTATCTTGAAACATGGATAAATTGCCAGTTTGGATCAATTGCTGCGTGCTTGTATAAATCCCAGAGAAGTGGTGGACCAGATGTTGGAAGTTTAAACTATTCATGAATGTTAAGCAGAGCGAGCAGGTGTAGGTAGGATTCACCAGGGAGACACTCAGCAGAGCTGCGACTAATAGCTGCTAATACCACCAGCATGTGTGAGAGAGACAGTTGCAACCTATTGCCAATTAGCTAGAGATCAATCACACAGGTCCTAAAGGAAGGACACAGACACAGAGACACAGAGACACAGACAGACACAGACACAGACACAGACACACAGACACAGACACAGACACAGACACAGACACAGACACAGACACAGACACACACACACACACACACACACACACACACACACACAAATCCCCAGGGGGGCAAATGTGTAGGTCACGTTAATAATGACACCTCACTGGCTTTCTATCAATTGACTGTTTGCTCACGGCTTCAGGATGAAACCTTGTTTTGTTCTCGTTTGAACATTAACACCTCTGTGTCTATTTCGTGACCTAAAAATCCCAAAAAATCTATTTGTAAAGACAAATTAGCTTTCTTGTGTCAAATTCTGTATTGCAATTAATTTTGAATAACCAACAAACAAAACTCAAATATGAACTTTTATTTAATTTGAGATGTGAGAAAAAATCCGCAATGAATAGGATAACTGGTGCTTTAACGAATGACCCAAGCGCTCAGGGACTGTAGCTGCCCATCGGTGGTTTGTAGGACAAGGCTGGACAATCTAACAAAGTAAACGAATACAAACATTTAAAAAATCTCAGAATACGTCATAATACATAATACATAATTCAGCGTTCACACAGACAGCTGAAATGCAGTCAAGAAAAACCTTGAGTATGATGAATGTTTGGAAAGTTGTGGTGGTTTAAAATGTATTTCCTTCTACCGAAGCACTGATGCTGCATGAACGTGGGATGATGCTTCCAAACACTGGCTCCATCCTCGTAGAATTCTGTCCATTCGCCCACAAGGCCAAATAATTCACAGGTGACTCTGAGGACTCTGGAGGGGTTCAGTTTGTGCTCAGAAGTGCTGTGACATTCACTTCCAGGAGGGAGTCAGGCCACTGTTGGCCGCAAGCCTTATCTGCAGACCACTGCGCTGGTATTGGCCCTGAGGCAATCAGTGTACTGTCTGTTGCTTCTTTACCAACACTGATTAGAAGAGGAGAGAGGAAGAGCCCAGAGAATACCAACAGCATCTCGTCAACAACAGAGTGATTGTGCACACACATACACACGCGCACACACAGGCAAGCAGAGGGCCTCCCATGCATCAGGTGAAAGAGACTCATCTGTTGGCGTCATGATGGCGTGATAGCCGTTGATTGAATTGGAGATGGCAGTTTATATCTCCAAGTAAATCCTTTACCTAAAGATAGCTTGCGAGAACACTAGGGGTTTTTCTCCAAACGGAGGAAAAAGTTAGAAAAAAAGGGAGGAAATAAAGCTTCAGCAGGGAGGGACACCAGAACGGCAAATGCAGTCCAAGTGAAGAATCACGACTACCTCTGATTGGTCCAGCTGGGACCACAGCCTTCTAGGAGTGCGACACCTCCCAAGGAAGTTGCAATGATGTGCAGAATGTAATAAGAAGAAAAGAAATACAAGTGTACAAGAAAATAAACACTTGCAAATCATTTGTGACATTGACTCAACTGAATATATTACAAATATCAGACAGCTGATGGTAAACAGGCAATTTTGGAGCATGCTTCCCACTGCATTCAGCAGTCCCACTTTTCACCGTGAGCCTTATTCATACACATGCATGCACACGTGTACATACATACATACATTCTCACACACACACACACACACACACACACACACACACACACACACACACACACACACACACACACACACACACA
>JASSRZ010034096.1:0-18927 GCA_032164315.1 Malacoctenus gilli | reverse complement strand
CACACACACACACACACACACACACACACACACACACACACACACACACACACACACACACACACACACACGTTTGTACAGCTTTACTCAAGGGGCCCTCTCATTGACATAATGTGTTTTCTTGCTCTTTCTCCTAATAATAACAGCAGAGTACCAATGACTAACCTTATGATGACCTGATCATAAATGTGTAACCTGATTCCTAAAAATACATTTTAACTTTTGAAATCCTTGTAGGCCTGTACGTTTTGCGTCCCAGCAGTGTCGTTTTCTCCCAGGGGTTCAGGAACCCAGGAGTGACTTCAAAAAACACGTAGCCTTCCTCTGTCTGCTCCTCTCATGGTCTTTACAGGAGGAGCATGTTGTTGAAGGAACCTGAAGGCAGCAGCACATACAAAGTCGTACAAGAATTGCAGTCAACAATGCTGATGTTTATATATTCTGCACAGCAACCGGAGAGACTGGTGTGAAATTACAAGCAATTGATGGTGCGTGCCAGCTATTTTCAAGCTGTTCAAATTGCAAGTGGGGCGCCTGTAAACAAGAGCAAAAAACAAAATTGGTAGTGGTAACAGAAAGTGCATACCTGTTGTCAGGCTATGACTGGTTATGGTTCCAAAGTTTTTATGGAACAATAACAAAAACATGTTCTTGTGCATCTGAGGATTCATACAATTCAGCAGCATACACATCAATGGAGGAAACGTTTGGATTTAGAGTGAAACTCAGCCGCCTGCAGATGTTTAGTGCAGAGAGATACTGATTTGACTCTCGGCTGGTGTCCGACTGGCCTGGATGTAACACAATGCGCCCGGCCTCCTTTCAGCTGTGTCTCCTCCTCTCGTTTTCAGCTCGACTCCACTGATTCCTGCGTCCTTCTCCTCCTTCACACTTGACAAAGCACGTTCTCCTCTCCTAACTGACCCTGGGGGGCAGTGGGGAGGGGGGAGGGCCTCCAGCAGGAAAACGCTGGAGATGTGGGAACGTTTTAACTGCTGAGCTGGCTGCTGGAGTAACTGCTAAAAGCACGTGTGGAACGCCTCCGTACCCCATCGCCCCTCGTCTAGGGCCCCTTGACAAAAAAAGACACCCACAAAACAGCAAAGAGAAGGAAAACCAAATTGTAATCTCCTCTGAACACACAGTATTTTTAGTCAGACCCACAGATTGAGCTTGACTCGTGTGGCTGAACACACGAGTTGTCTGTTCACTGTGTGACGCACTGATGACAGCACAGAAGCCTGGATGTTGCCGGATGTGCGTATCGACTGCACTCAGACCCAAAGCCTTTTAAAACCCCCATCAGCGGCTCAGTCTGAACCGGACTGGCCTTCTCCTCCTCCTTCAGCCTGTGTGTGCAGTGTCTGCATTTGAGCACATGAACACGACTGTAAGCAAGTCATTCTCATCATGGGATTTGTTTTGTGAACCTACTCCAAACCATGATCTCATCCCTGATCAGCAGCCTCACGGCCCCCCACCCCCCAAGGCCTGTAGCCGATCCATTTTTAGAGCTTTAGTAATGATTTTAGATGCAGCCCTTTCACACTTCCTCCCTCCACCATGGAGTACTGTATCACCATCCCCCCCACCCCCCCACCCCCACTGAAAAGAGAACCCGGTGCCATTCTGCACTTGGAACAAACAACCACAATGGCATGATCCCGCTTCTTTTTCTTTTAACAAAAGCAGTATGCTATAGATTTCCATTGTCAGGTCCTTCTAAATTATATGTCACAGGTTTATCCACAATTCTAACAAGCAATTTGAAAGATAAAACCTCCTCCAAAGAGTGAAGAAATGGACCAAAAGTTGAAATGAATCAAATCATACAAAGCTGATGACAACAAAGTTACATCACAGCAAAAAGAGAAATAACAACCTTTTTATACAGGAACAAAAATGTCCTCAAGATCCTTGAACAGATTGGAAAAGGAAAAGTACGGAGAAGAGTTGAAATGAGAGCAACAGCCGTAATTAAAGAGCATCTACATGTTTAGAATGCTTCGAATTTAGTGAACTGGTCAGAGGCCTGTATCATTGCTCTAGTTTCAGGGGTGGACTTGAATATTATGCTTGCCCAGGAATCCTATTGATTCATCCATTCACCAATCTTTCCATTTGTCTGTTCGTTCATACATCACGCCACCCACCCGCCAATTACAGCACTTTGGGTCGGTCAGCTGTCCGTCGCAGGGTCTGGCACTGAGAAACCGCACCTCACCAGTGCTAACCAGCTAACCAGTGTTCTGTGATGATGCCCGAAAACTGAACCATCAAACTCACCAGCAACTGACAGCTGACATCATTTCAGCTGTGAGACTGAAGTTTCAGTCGCATCTTCTCACTTTGAAAAGAAAGGTAGCCCGAGTTTCAAAGTGGAATGTCTCTATGTGCACTTTGGCTATTCTGAAAGGGAGTGAGTCATCTTTATAGAATGCTCAGGAAAGAAAAAATAGTAAGTGACAGAACAACAAAGTTTTATTGGGAACATAAACCCACAGCCAACGATCAGCAAAGACAATTCAGTACACATGGTTCCCAATGACGTCTTGAACAATACAATTCAGTTTAGTTTGGTTTCAGGGGCACAAATGGGGGGGGGGCAGAGAAAGCCACTGTCTGGGTCTAATCTGTGTGCCCCCCCCCCCCCCCAGCACTGTGCGCTCTGAAACGAAGCTGGGGTTCAGGTGGAGCACAGTGACGGCACACCACGGCCTCGTGGGGGGCTGCGCGTTCTGCTTTTTTTCGGGAGTGATTTAAATTATTGTTTCTGTTTAGTTTAAGCACCGCACGCCATAATTAGGGATATCAGCCACGCAGCCTGTGGATCGTTCCACAACTCAGTAGAGTTTAGTCCAGCTGAGATTAGCAAAGCGCTAGAAGTGTGGCAGGTGCGACGGTTGCAGACCCACACATCTGGCAGTGTGCCAGGAGTCACAGTCTCTTTACATCCTCTGAGTCGCAATGTTTCAGGGTATGATCTCATCACTGTGCACTGTGACACCATGCTGTACTGTTGTACAATCATGCCCCACTGTGGCGTAATGTCATTTTAGGTGCACTCTGCGACGATATGATGTAAGTACCTCTGCACTCTCCCCCAGGTTCCGCAAAAGTTGTTTACACTGTACACCAATACAATCGGCCTCACCCACACGGCACCTGGGGCCCCTTGGTGCACTGGGAGTCACTTTGGTTTCCCCTCATGCCTGAGTGCAAAGGGAGACTGCCGGTTTGGGTTTCCCCCACGGTGCACAGGTGAAGGGACGGATGCAAGTTGGTTGCTTGTACAAACCAACACTAGTCTTCGGTCTGACTGCAAGTGGGTCAGTCTGTGTGTGGGGCCATGGGAGCATTTTCCTGGACACCATCTGACCTCCTCACATGCAGTCAGCAATGACTCAGTGCAGCCCCTCCGTGGCCCAGCAGAACAGAAGGCAGCATGAACGGGGTCATCGTTGGATTATCATTTGATATTCATAAACAGACTTGTGGCAGAAAGTGCTTTACAGCTCTGCCCGACGGGGGTGGGCTAGGGGCTCGGGGGGGGGGGGGGGGTTGCTGACCAGCCTCAGGCTGCTGGGGAGCTGGTTTGTTGGACTGCATGGACTCACTTTCTGTACAGATGTTGTGCCATCCTACTTATTCACAGGCACTGTTGGCACCCACAGGGTCCTCCTCGGTGCGCCATCGCACTTTACTTTTGGTTTCCGCTCTGCTCTCCAGCTCGATGTCTTTTTAATGCGTCTCATGTGTGACCAGCCCGCATGAAGTCAACACAGCTGATGCAACCTGCACGTCTCGCTCCGTTCCCATTCTTTTCTGAGGTATTTGGCTGCAACCTGAGCTGAGAGACGGCTTTTGAGCCCACGAGAGGTTCGGCTTGCCTCAACCTCTTTACCACTTGGTGGTAAAGACTTGGTTACTCCACAGTTCTTCTCTTTTCTGTGTGTCTATGTAGCCCTTTTAATTTGTGTGAAGACAAGAAGTTTTTTGGTCATCAGTGGAACACGTGAGCAGCGTTCCAACCTACCGTTCACCCGCTTTACGTATGACTGTAAACCAGGTTGACTTTGTTAGTGTTTAATGGCAGAGTCTGCGGAAGACTAGCTTGCAGGTGGGCAGCACCAAACTTACAGCCAGGAACGGTGGTAGTGCGTCTGACCAGACTGAGACGACGACGGACTTCAGCTTTAGCAATCCCCAAACCTCGTTAGCTCGGTTTCAGGCGAGCCTCAGGTGTTTGAAGGTTTTGTGAAAGTGCAAACGACATGGTTTATGTAAAGCTCTATAACCCAGGTAGTCCACAAAGTCCTGCAGTTCCCAGGAGCTAACTGGCTAATAAAGCGAGATAGCTAAACAAACTGAGCAAATAAAACTGATTTTTAACATATCGCACACTGACATTGCAGGAGGGTCATCAGCATTGCTGAGTTCTTAAAATTTCACTCCTGCTTCATCATCAAAGACAAACATGAAGATGCTTGTTTTATGATGGTAGCAAATACAATAATTCGCTCACTGCAAAGTGTTATTCTGGATCTTTTCTCTTTCATGTTGTAGTTTAAAAAGGCGATGTTACCTGTGATTGGGTTGAATGCCCGTAAAAGGAAGTCTGTGTCAAGCTCATGTCACCTTGTGTGACTGAAGTATTCACAACAGTCTGAAGGATGCGCTTATCTATCTTTCTTCCTCTCAACGTGATATTGACTCTATTGTTTATGACTCAGATTCTGTGTATTGAAAACGTTGAGTTATATATGTATGTGGGTGCCCTTTAATGAGATGTCCTGGGTGCAGTGCTGAGACGGCCTTGGACTCTGAGAATGGTGGGGCTGGTGGAGCTGCAGGGCTGCTCTGTGGAGCGCTCTCAGAGCACCGTCAGCATGTAGGGGGGGGAAGCTGAGAGCCCCGCACATGTAGAGGGAAGGAAAACCACCCCTGCTGCAAGTGCACCCCTCCTCCCTCCCGCTCCCTCTTGTGCCCTCTCACTCGCCGTTCCTGCTCTTTCTTTGTCCCGGGAACATAACAACCCACGGGATGGGGGGGGGGGTGGCCAGCATGTCAGACAAGGGAGAGGAGGAGAGAATAGCGGAGGGACACAGAAAGCAGACTGTGAGGTTGAGGAGGAGCCGCGCTGTCCTCTTTCTTCTATTTTCTTTTTTTCCCCCCCAACTTTTTTCCCCTCCAAACCAGATTGAGATTGTTTGCAGCTAGCATTTGTTCTTGCCTCTCATCTAACCAGGGCATAAAAGTTGTGTAGGCTGCGAGGGACTCAGAGGAGATAGAAAAGCAAGGAAATCTTGGACAGGGCATCACAATGGTGTGGTGAAGCTTGTCCCATTGAGGAATCCACCAAAACCACCATTGCTGATTCTCTTCCTCCAACACCAGCTGCTGGTGGTATCGCCGCCTCCTCCCTCCTTTCACTCCTTCCTTCCCTCCTCCCTTCTCTGAGCTTGCACGCTGTACGGGAAAGAAAGTGGAGAGCTGACATTTACGTCCTGCCAAAGAAGAAGAGGACGAGGAGAAGGGGGGTTGTCAGTAGGCATTGTACTCTGGAGCGGCGAGCCGAGCCTTGGATGTACATTCTCACATTCGAGGAGCAGAGACCTTGGTGTTGCTGGTGGAGAAGGTGGAGGCGGTCAGGGGGACAGGTGCTGGGACTGTCTGAGCATGAAGCCGCATAGGACGGAGCTGACCCGTGAGTATGAAGAGCCTCGCCGCTCCCACTCCGACCGCATCTTTTCATTCACTGATCTTGGTAAGAGCCCCCCCCCCCTTTACATCCTCTGCATTCCCCCCTGAGCTGCTCTTGTGTGTCTGCAGGAATCATTAGTGCAGCCCAAGTCCAGAGTGCTGTGCAGGAGGTGCCTTTGTTAGGACAGTGCAGGTTAGCCTTTCCTTCTGTTGATCACATTTTCATGACCAGCTCTTACAACTGTCTTTGCTATTGTTGAGTCTTTTTAGATTGGATCTATTTCTTTAACATTTACCATCCTGTTGGCTGTAGTCCTCTCAAACCCCACCGCCCTACTTTATTTACTCTGTGGTTGGTGCTTGTGGTTGCAGCTGCCTTTGGTCCTCCAGGCGTCGCGGGGGAACAGCATGTGCTTGCGCAATGCAGGTTGGCACTAGGGTAGAGTTACATTTTACTGTTCTGTCCCACAAAATAAAACGACTTCCCATACTTCTCCCAAAGTCCCCCGAGGCCTTGCCTAGGGACTTTTGTTTGGTTCAGGTGCAGTGCCCATCGGTGTCAGCTCTCATTCTGATTCGGGAGTCACCGCCGGGTCGTTGTGTGCAGCCTGCTGCACCACTGACACCAGAGCTAACTTTAGAACTCTAGTTGTGTGAAGGTCTCACTTCCACTCTCTATTTTCCTCTTTATCTAGTCAGTCTTTATTTCCAACTGCCATGTCAGCCAACAGGTGTAAATATGGAAGTCACGTCCCAACCTTAGGTTAGGGGGCGCCATGTTTCAGTGGTGGGGGGTTAGGGTTTTCCTCTTTCAAGGTTGTCAAAATTCGATTTGCACATGTAAAGTGAAACCCGAATAAGAAACAATTGAAACTCTAGGACACGCAACTATGCTTTGCCTTTATTTTGAAGGTGTCTGGACTATTTGTTGGGGAGAGTTGGTGTGTCAATTGTAGTGGAACAACAAATTAGGCATTGTTAAGGGGTACAAGGGATTTGAGGAGGCAAAGTAGCATCAATGAGCATTTGTGAGGAAGCAGCAGAACGTTGTATTTATGAGGGCTTTTATTTTCAATCGCTGCCCGAAAAACATGAAGAGTTCATCCTGCTGCATGAGGATGAGACTCTCTGTTGAACAACCTGCTTCGGCTCATGTCTTTAGTCTCTGATAAGACTTAGACTGATGTTTCAGTAGCTTCTATTTGGATTGTTAAATTCTTTTCTGTGTCATAATTTCAGTCTCAGTTGAATCAGGTCGAAGTGTCATTCGCAAAAATGGAATTGTTTTGACAATTCCCGAATATAATGTGTTGTGTTTTAAAGAGCTGTGGTGATGTGGATGCTGCAGAGCCCAGATGTTGGTGATGCTGTGCCTGCTTTGATGATGGCCTGCTTTCAAACTTTGCACAGCCGCTGTTTTGGATACAGTCATAGCGTGTTCATTACAACAGATGCCTCAAGAGATAACACAATTAACTGTCCCACAGCAATCCACGTGTCATAGGAGGACAAGGGAAATGTGAGTCGGACACAAATGCGCCCAGCAGTTGCATGAGGCTGAATCAGAGCTGAGTGTTTCTTTCCTGCCTCTGAGTGGCAAATTGCCTCACGTGCAACCAGCAGCACCAACAGTTCCAGTAAAGCACAGCCAATGATTGAACCCAGTGATAATTCGCATTAGGGAAACTGCTGTGCTGATACTGGCGAGCCTGAACGCAGACTGAACAGATTCAGTGGGAGGAGCCCCGCCGGTGTCTCCTTTTTGTCTCGCTCAGAAAGTGCTTCGACCGACGGCCTCGACAGCAACGTCGTTGCCCAGACAAAAGGCTACGCAGGCCGCGGCCGCAGTGGCAGATAGGATGAGGAATACCCTCACACATCTCAGCGTGACCCGAGGTGGGCGCGCCATCCTGCTGCCTGTGACACGCAGCTCAGTGTCAAAGCTGCTGCCACGACTTCGGCTCCTTGTGTGGCCCCAGAACCTTTATATTTACAGCTGTGACCTCACCGCTTCACCTGCTGGGTATCTATTTGTCAGGCTGGTATTCGCTACGCAGTGGGGCAAGCTGAGGTCCGCTCTGATGATGACATGGATAAATGCCTCACTGATACAAACAGTTCAAGCTTCTGAGGAACACTGGTGTGCAATTTGCTTTTCTTACCACATAGTTTCTCAAGTAGCTGTCAGCATGCGTTTTGATGATGCCAGTAGATTTTTTTGGTTTAAGTACTTTGGCGTTGTGTCTTGTTTCTTTGGGGGTTATGATGAGGATGCTTCTTTTTGTCTTACTCCTGTGATCAGCTGTTGGCCTGCCCCCGGGGTTGTTTCAGCACCCCCCCACAAATGAGTCAGTCAGTGTGCAGCTGTCCTTCCTCCTGCCACTAAAGAGACTCCTAGCTGGCAGAGCCAGGCAGTGAAACAAGAGCCGGACTTGTTGCTCTGGATTTAAATGGCGGCCTCGGCGGGGTCCACCTCTCCAGCCCGCTGTGTCCGGAAGAAGCCTTTGAGCTGAGCGTTTGTGGGCTGCTGGCGAGCAGCAGAGGGGTAATTGGGTCATCTGCTGTCCCAGCAGCTCGTGTCTGAGCCAGAGAAAGAGGAGGGCTTCCTCTGAGGGTGATCCGTTCACCGCGGCCCCCTCTGTTAACACGGCCTTTAAATGGAGCCTCTGCGGTGAAACAAAAATACTTCCAGTATTCCTCTCCTCTCCCTGGCACCATGTCATCGCTCATGACATGATGTGTTCAGAGCACAGAGAAAGCTCCCACCCTCAGTTGGATCTTTTTGGTTCAAACACAAAGACACAAGTTTCACCTAATGAGAGGAGGACAAACGGAAGAGTAATCAGTCTGCTGACAGAGCCAGCGAGAGAGCAGAAGGACAGCGAGGGAGATAGGAAAGAAAGATGGTCTCCAGTGCTTTAATACGCACTGAATGTGCATTTGCATTGGATGCTGCTTTCATGGGCACACAGAAACCGAATACGTTTCTTTTTTTCTTTTTTTTGCATAAACCACTCCTGAACATATTTTGATACTTTCTGTTTTTGTTTCCTGGGACATTCTCAGCTCTCAATAAGTAGAAGCTGCTGCACGTATCAGCTTTTGTCAACAATGAATACCTACGTGCCTGCGCACGCCTTTCTATTTCTCTGTCTTGTGGAGCAGGATCAAGCTTTAGCAATCAGTCCTTTCTTCACTACTTCAGCCGGGCAGACATGTCGAGGATGGTTTTATGATCTCCTCCCAACGTAGCGACAGCTCTGGTTTGACTGTGATTCATGAAATAATGTATGCAAGAGGTAACTAATCCTCTACAAACTGCATTAGAATAGGACGAGTTGCTGTCTGGTATCCTTTTAACTCCCAGACAGAAGCAATGTGGTGAAGAAGATCTGATTCTAGACAAAGCTAAATGTTCAGAGGGATTTGGGTGTATGAACCTTATTAAGGACTCTGATGATTGATGAGGCTGGTCCTCCAAAAAGGAGACTCCCACTGTCATAAGGTTGCCAGAGTGAAGATTTGTCACTGTTTTATTGAGTTTTATTTATTTTTTGGATTGTGTGCATAAAAAACCCATTACAAGTTACTTTAAGACCCTTTGATCATGCAGAATGACAGTTTGACACTGAAATGCTCTTCCATGTTTTGTTCACACTTTGGCTAGTGAGTGTTTGCATGTTGTGCCGTTTTCACTGAGTTGGTTCTGGAACTTGAGGCCTGTGCTGACAGCTCGGCAGGTGAGGATGGAGCTGCTGGCAGAGAGGCTTCTTCTCTCTGCACAGCTGTCCATATGTGCCTGGTTAGCGCTCTGGGCAAAGCAGATGTGGGCTGTGCCAGTCACCCCCTGACTTCACACTCATTTCCTCATCTATATTTCATCAAGATGTGGGTGGTCAGCACTGCTGACCGGTAACTCACCAGTTCCAATTAGCTCTGTGGCCTCTTCGTTTCAGCAGCTTTTTCTTGGTTCTACCTGCAGCGGGTCATTTCTGTGAGTCAGAGCGTGCCGTCCTCCCACTGTGTGTCAGAGGGTTGTCACGATGAACAATATGCACTCATGCGCCTCAGTGTGTTCAGAATAACACAAAGTCTGTGACAGTTTCAGCCATATAAAAGCCACCGGCTTTTAAACCAGATGTTGCACATCTGACTGCCGACGTTCTGTCAGGTCGTTTTTCCAGCAGCTGAGGTTTGTTTTGGCCCTGATCTGTCAGTGTCAGAAACTGGATAGCAAAACTCACTTATATAGATCCCCGCAAGCAGTTATAAACCCATCAGACTCTGGAGGGGAATCAATTTCCACTCGCGGAAAAGACGGAACACGAGGTCAGCAAGTCCATACATCTTGGACTCACCTCGGACGGTGAGCGTGCCGCCCGCCATCACGGACAGGTCCAGCAGGGACCTTCTGTGGTCCCTGCCCCCTTCTCCCTGTCTGGTTTTACCGTACTCAAGCTTACAGTAATTAAAGCCATTCTGCTTCGCTTGGTCTCGGCGTTCTTTAAAAGGTCCGACTCAAACTTACCAGGACTACTTTCTCATTCAAAGTGCTTTGGGGGCTTTATTGTTTGAACCAGGGGTCTCCAACTTGCAGCCTGCCAGCCAAACCAGGCCTGACGGTGGGTCTGATCAGGCCCACAGGATGCTCTTTAGAAACTGTGGAAAGTACAAGGAACTTCTAGCTCCTTTGTACAATTGTGTTCTTACAATTTTCATCAAATTGAGAGCCATAACAGTTTTAAGACCCATAATCGAACATCAGATGGCGGCAACAGTATGAAACAAGACATTACTGAAAGCTAGCTATGTCACTACTAGTTTTACATATGAAAGTTCCACTTTTTTTCAGCAGTTAAAGGTAGACTCAGTATGACTTTGCTGTCAAGTGGCTTCTTGTTGGACATTTCCCTAAGAAATGGATCTGTGGATGTTACGAAGGGGATTGTTGTTTTTTTAGTGACTGTAACCTTTTCCACAATAAGTTCTTCAATAAAAAATCGTGCACACACAACCACAGAAATGCAGGAAGTGTGTGTGCTCTGCCTGCGTGTCCTCACAGGGGGTGTTTGATTGAAGCTGCCGCTCCGACTCCATGAACTAATGTACCACTTTCTGGAACAAATCGCTAAACTTCTGTACTTTCCTCCTTTTAGCTGCGGTATCAAACGGCAACATGGAGCATCCCCATTTAGCCGCGTATCCATGTTTATGATCCCTCGTGTGGTGACAACAACCTCAGTGTGTACAGCTAGGAAAAACTGTAGCTCTGAATGTGCGTCTGAAAGTCTTCAGGACCCGAAGTTTAAAAAAAAAAAAAAATCTGATCGGGAACGAGGCGGCTCGTATATCTACTGTTGCCTCGAAATGTAACAGCGAGCTGCATCAAAGTTAATATAAGATTCTTCCTTGGCTGTTTGACAACACGTTCATATTTTTTTCAGATCTTGTGCCAGCGTCTCTTTCAAGCAGCGGCATATCACCCTCATGGCTGCAGCTGTCACAGCAGCATCATTAAACCAAATGGGGGAAATCTGGATTTCTTTCTCTATTGCCTCAATTCAGATGCCTCTCTTCCCTCCTGACATCTCTGGCAAACACGGGTCTGTGCGCATGCATGCGTGCGTGTGTGTCAGCAAGCTTCCACACTCGCGTTTGCAATAACGTGCGTGTTGGAGCGCTGCCTTGGCCGCGCTAATCCCCCTTCTGCAGATGAAAAAGTGCCCATCTCACCGGCTGCTCTTTGTCTGTGTCTTGCTCTTTTTTTGTTTCTTCTCTAGCTGTCCCTCGGAGACGAGCAGTGCGAACTGACGCGCAATGGCTATGAGTCCAAGGAGCTGGTCTACTTAGTTCATATATACTGCCAGGTAAGAAAGCCCCACCTGGTGAAGATGCACAGGCTCTCTGACCCCTCCCCAGACATACATACACACATTTCTACACACACACAAAAAACCTATATTGAAACTTCAGTGGTTCTACTCCGCGTGGAATAACCTGCTCACACTGACCCATGCAGAACCACAGATTTAAAATTTGCCCCCCCCCCCCAACAAACTTTTCAAAAGCTTACTCGGGTCCCTTCACACATCCTCTAACACCCAAGTCGCTGTCTCAAGAGTCTGACTCACATCAGAAATGAAAGGAGCCAGGGATGAATGGTGAGAATGTGGCAGCTGGTCCTGGGGCTCCTGCTCAGCATACTTCAGGATATTACCTGAGCTCAGTGTTTGCGTGTGCTCTGACTGAACCACTGAGTGGCTCCTCACAGCAACTGAAGGCAGCCCCCACCCAGCAGCGATAAGTTTATATTTAGTTCCCTTAAATCTGACAGTTCCACCGTAAATATGCATTTTCAATTTCAGTCATTGAGAGTAATCCTCTTTTTGATGCCGCCTGTTTGTGGGTGGATATTTTTCAGGCTGCAAGTGAGCGCATTGTCTTGAAAGGTGAGGTGACAGAAGCAGGAAAAGTGGCATGTGTAATAATTAGGGTCATACCAGTGTGGGACAGAGTGTGAGACAAATCACATGCAGACCTCCAGCTCTGCGCTGTCCTCGCCATGTGGTGGTCACAAGTGGTCTGAGGGAGTCCAAGAAGGAAGAGGAGGTGTATCAGGATGGAGGGTTAAGCAGAAGGTCAGAGAGAGCTATGCATTTGCTATGTCACATGCACCTGGCATCTTTCACTACAACTGATCAACTGATTAATATGGGTTTTCAGTCGCAGACCGACTCACAGATGTGATGTGATTTGATCTGATCTGCTGCATCTTTGCTGATTGGAATGAAACAGACTCAAGGCCTTAATTGAACTTTTTCTCTGATATCAGGAGCTGTTTTCTGACATTCAGTAAACACTTTCACTGCAGAAGTCTTTTAACAGTCGACAAACTTGTCTGTCTCACTTGCTCAGCCCCAGTTCGAGTTGGCATGTCAGCGGAAGGAAGGCAGCAGCTTGATTATTCATGATTACATCATATCCAAAGTTTGGCTGTAAACGAGATTAAAGCAGAGCCTTGAAGCAGAACACACAGACACATGCACAGCAGCTGCTCAGAGGCTTGCCCCCCCCCCCCATGACACCTCTGATAGGAGCTTCATGCATTTCAACCCTGCATGACAACACTTCCATTCGCACAACCTTGGCAATGCCACACAAGCATGCAGCCACCGTGCGCTTGGAAATTCCAGCTCCTTCCATCCATCGGAAAAACTGCTAAATCTGCACTGGTTCTTCTTGAAAGGGGGGGGTCTGGCCTTGAGCTCTTCAACAGGGAAAGTGGAAGTGGCTCAGTGCAATGAGAGGGGTTGAGTTCCACAGCCCCAGAAAGGAGGAGAGAGGGGGATGGAGGCGGGGGTGACTGGGAGCACCGTCTGAAAGTGGGGCAGGAAAATCATAAAGAGTTCCCCAAGCCCTCAGAGCTCTCTCAGTGGGTCGCTCCCAGCCAGCACTTTGAAAGCAGCGCTCGGATCAGTGGGCCAGGCGCTGCACTGCAGTCCCCGTCATACCGGCCTGGCCCACAACACACACCGCTTTCTAGGTCAAATCAAAGCACTCTCCTTTTTTCAGCCCCCCTTCTTCCATTTCAAGAGCTGCTCTTCGTGGGGTTTTGAGGTTTGGAGCCTTTTCTTGCTGGATGAAAAAGAAATAGCAAACCTGTGGTTTAACTCTTGGATTCTTTCATAAAAGACACAAAAGTTGCATTTAATGTGGTGGATCGAGGGGGGGTTCGGGGTAGATTCTCTTGGTTTGCACTCATTCTGTTGGCATTTAATGAGTGCGCTTGCTGCTCAGAGGGGCTGAGGAGACTGTGGATGTGCTTTGTTTACAAGATCTTTCTAGCACCCAAGTATACAAGTCCTCAGGAGACTGCAGGCTCCTTCTGGGTTGGATCTGCCACTGTTTGAGGTGGCACAATGTTTTAACCGGAGCCTCAGTGGGGAGACGAAGACTGAGCTGCTATAATTAGATGTGATAAAAGACAACAGTGAAAGGACTGAGCGATTCATCCATATATGATTGACTTTCAAGATACTGTTCAGTTTAGTCTTTTTTGTGTGCGCGAATGTAATTCTCCCAGTCTCGAAGCAGACAGAGCCTCGAGCCTCAGGTTATCTCAGACCTCATCCGGGCAGGAAGCGCTGAAGAAGAGGAATGTTTTTGAAAGAAATTAGCTCAGTTTATTGGCCCGAACAATTACTTCGCTTAATTAATGAATATCCCATAGCAACCTATCAAGAAACAAAGAAAACGTTATTTCCTCAGGTTAAGAGATATCGTGAGCTGAAGCTGAAGCTCACGATAATCCACACAGCTGACATGAGCTTCGTTGTTGCTTGGCTTTAGCCTGTCTCCAGTATCAAACCCAGTTTTGCTCCTCCGGTCAGCCCTGTGTCATTGTGATGATATTTTGCTCACTTCAGCGGGTGGGAGAGCGGATTACAGACAAACTCTGCCTCCCTCCAGGGTCGCAGCTGGATTGTGAAGCGCAGCTATGAGGATTTCCGCGTCCTGGACAAGCACCTGCACCTCTGCATCTATGACCGACGCTTCTCGCAGCTGCCCGAGCTGCCCCGACTCGACAGTCTGAGCGACCAGTCCGAGGTAGGTTAGTTTCATAAACAGCAGTGATGTCAAAACTCGGGTCCTGGAGAGACGGCGTCAAAACAACCCCACGTCTCCCTGCTCCAACACACCTGCTTTAACTCTCCTGTTATGTTCACCTTTCAGCAACAACAGTGCTGTTCCCAGTGTATTTTGACTGGTCCATCTTTTATCATCCAAAAGTTTTCAGAAAGCAAAGATATACAAACAAGCATTGTATTTTTGTGTTTGTTTGTATTTTGTATTGTACTTGTGTGTTTGTGTCTGAGTTTGTGTATGTCTTTGTATGATGAAGTTTGAAGAAATAATAAGCCATTTCTGACACCATTTTACATCCATGTGTGACTGGTGGGTCAAATACACCCAAACTGTATTTATGTGATATAAACATGAAAGGGGGAGGGGGGGTTCACAAATACGTTAGATGAACAATTTTCAAACTGTCGGTTGAATACACTAACTAAGGCAAGCATCAGAAATTTCATACTGAAAAAATAAATTTAACTGTGATTCCTGGACCTTGAAAATTTACTACAGGTCAATTTGACCCAGAACATAACAGGAGGGTTTAATGAGTGTGTGCCACTGCGCTCTCAGCAGCCTGCTAACAAGCTGTCATTGGATTTAGGTGTGTTGGAGTGGTGGACACCTGAAGGTTTCAGGACGCGCTAACGTTTTAATTTTATGTTTAATCAGCTGTGGCGCGGATAAGAACGGGCTGGTCTTTCTGCTTTCATGCCCATGCAGCCAGTAAAATTAACAGAAGACAGTTTGTTTTTTATGGGTTTTTTTTTTTTATAAGCTATTAAAATTGGTAACAAGTTGCTCGTTCGAGGTGAAATTTCAGGGTGGACTGCGCTGCATGAAACTAGCTAAACAGCATGCATCATCCCGTAATGCACCTTGCACAGTGTGCTTCAGACCAGCATAATAAGGGGCCGCTCATTTCAAAGGCCGTCTTTGACCCTAAATGATCTTTGGTGACCTCTTTTAAAATGTTTCTAGAAGCTTTTGTTTTTCATGTTATTGGTGTATAATGTTATGTCTTGGAGTCCTTGTTTTGCTTTCATGCAGCCTTGTTGTAATCTGATCTCTGATGCTTCTTCCTCCTCCTGATGCTTCAAAGTGTGAGATACCAACATTTCAATTCTCCACACTAAAGCAGCTGCTTGGGCTGTTGTGATGATGGAGTTTCACTCTTTATCTGTGGAATGTGCCAGCTTGCCATCCAGCCGCCCGCGAATTACACAGTGAGCTGGACGAAACCCTGGCAGTCGGATGGAGGCTGTGGGGAGAACGTCGGGTTATCAAACCCAAACTGGTTCAACCAGTTTATCACTGAGGCCTGTTTTGTGTGTGTGGATGCTCCCAGAACAATAGCCTCAAAAAGCAGGCAGCAGTCTGCCTTTATGCTGCAGTTTCACCGTTACTCTGCAGTGTTCACGCTATTGTTTCCCCCCCTTTCTTTTTTCTAAACCGTTGGGAGTGAGGTTTATATTACATGACTCAAATGAGATCCTCTTTCTCTTCCTCCCAAACTTTCCTCAGCAGACCCATTAGTGGCACCAGAAGCTATAAAATTAGATTCCTCTTGTAACGTGAAGTTAGAGCTGTAAATGCCATTTCAAGTGGTTTTCCACCATTCGGCGCTCAGGAGCCGCATCATTAGCTTCTTTTGTCCCCTTCGCAAACTTGCAACCAACACAACCACGCATACTAGGATCATTATTACCACAGTGAGAGGGCGATTTCAAACGGAATGACCCATTTGAACAGAGCAGTTTAATGTGCAGTGTGCTTGGAGTGGAGGATGGAAGCAGGGAGTGAGTCTGTGTCCATCCATCCATCCATTCATTCATCCTTCCATCCTTCATCTTGAAGCACGACTATATGTCCTCAGAAAGAGGTGGTGCGAAACTGTCCTTTTTTCTACAATCTTTTAGTTCAAATGTTGATGTCCTGCACCGTGTACTGTGTCTTTAGGTTGGTTTTTTTGCTGTTGTTAGGATGTTTGTGACTTCTGTGTCTTCTAGTTTGTCTGAATGCCTTCTCGTGTTTCCTTCCTTGTTTAAAACACTCACTGACACCGAGTGTTTATTACAGGTCACCTCTGGGTGACCTGCGCTCGGCGGTGAAACGCTTCCTGTGAGGTGAATGCGTTAGTTTTTAACTGCTCCCTCTCTTTGTGTGTTGCCTCCACATCAGTCCGTTTCCCAGATGTTGCTGGCTTACCTCTCGCGGCTCTCAGCAATCGCTGACAACAAGATCAACTGCGGGCCTGCTCTCACATGGATGGAGGTAACCTCACTCAGCTCTGTGGCCCACCTGAAAGCTGCACTCTCACCCCCGCTCAGCATGTCGCTGTGACCTGGTTACTTTAGGGCAGAGGGAGAGGAACTTCTTTAGGTTGTGACGTAAGTCTGGCATCTAAAAGTGAGAGGTCTGGAAAGGAAAAGACCCTGTAGTCGTAGGAACAAACCAAAGTTCTTGCTGGTGCCATCTGTTTCTCTTTAACCCAATTTCTAAAGAGAAAAAAGATGTCATTAAAGGTAAATTTCAGGTTTTTTGAGCTCTATCAAAATACACAACAGAATTAAGTAAAATTATGAATTACTGATTTTGACTTTATGTGCAATCAGATTGCGAGGACAGATGGACGAGCAAGCAACTGAAGGACAACGTGCTCTTTGCTGTCTCATAGATAGGATTTCTCCCAGGCTCTGCCATAAAGCGCACCCGCTGCTAGTGAAGGATCCCACGTTGTATTTGCTGTGTTTACTTCTTCATCTCACAGTTTAATAACCATACACGGAGTTGTACCTGAACTCCTGAGCCTCACTCACTGATGCACACACACAGGTTGTGGGAAATGGAACAGAGAGATGTGTCTGAAAACTAATGACGAAAGAGTGCAGACAGCTGAACTGCAGTAACAAAGGAGTGAAAGCAGACAGATGAACTCTGCGAGCAGAGTTTAGGTTGCCTTACTTTCCTCTGAAAAACTGACACTAGTTATTGGATCCTCAGCAATACAGTGGCTACGCAGTCCAATAGCATCACTGCAGGAGCCCTTGCATCTTTTACTGGATAATACACTCGGGTAGGAGCCAAGGACCAAGAACACATTGGCAGAATAGGCAACGAAAAAGTGCTGAATGAAAGTATGAGCACAGCAACAAATGAGGTAAAAGGTCCCTCAGGTGCCTCATACTTGACTTTACTTGACTTTACTCAATGTGTGGGTCATTGAGCTCTGTGAAAGGCTGCTGTGTTGTCATGTGTCATCAGCATGTCTCACAGCCCACAGTCACTCCTTCAGGTCACGGCTGCCACTGGTAGCATGAAGCTGCTGAGTGTGACCTGGTTTTGGTCTCTTTGTGAGGTCCAAAGCTGGAGGTTAGTGTCAACCGAAGGAGCTTTGTGTGAACCTGCACATGGCTGAAAAACTTCAGTCGATGAGCTAATTCAAGGCTATAAGTCCTTATCTTGTGAGCTCAAGAAATGTGGTCAAGCAGAGTGCTTCTCAACTAATGCTCTACTAATACTGTGTGTGTGTGTGTGTGTGCGTGTGTGCGTGTGTGCGTGCGTGCTTCCAGGTTGACAACAAGGGGAATCATTTGCTGGTTCATGAGGAGTCGTCCATCAATGTGCCAGCTATTGCTGCTGCCCATGTCATCAAGCGCTACATCGCCCAGGCCTCAGACGAGCTATCCTTTGAGGTAACTCCAACAGGCCTCGGCCTCAGGTGGTGTCCCAACACCTGGACTGCCACGTCCCATTCGCCCAATTGACCACAGTGTCTTGGTTGGCAACGAGGTCACCCATGTGCCTAGTTTATTTCCAGTGTGGGGGGACGAATCCTAATCTGCTGCAGCAGCACAGGAGTCGCAGCATGTATTAATTAGATGTCTACCTGTGAAGTACAAGATGTCCAAAGCGGTGGGTGGGAGATTGTTTCACTCATATGTTAGGGAGTCTGTCAAGCAGAGGAGAGGGCCCTCAAGTCTCCCACACCGTCCCTGTGTGGGTGTTCAGGTGTGCGCTGCAGATCTCTACTAATGCAACACACACTTCTCCCAGTTGCTCCTCCTCTGCCTCTAAATATGCAAAGAGTGTTCCTCGCAGATCGCTCCTCATTTGCTGGCGGGCTCCACACAATGATTTAGTGGCCCGGACAGACAGTGTTGAAAGAGTGAGAGGAGGGCAGCGGCAATAAAGATGTCTGCTCCCCTCCAAATGTTGGCTGAAGACAAACGTGGCAGTTCTCTGGTGTTTTGACCGGATGGCAGGCCTCGCTGAGGGGACGAGCTGAGGCCTCATCGAGGAAGCGTCTCACCCCCAAGCTGTACTCCTTCCACTGAAGGGATGGGCAGAGGTGCTCAAACACAGGTTCACTGCGTGCCTTCAGTGCAATGTTTGAGAATCACAATCACCTTTTGATCTAGAAACACTAGAAACACTTTTTATCCATGAAGTATCATGTGCTAAATTACCAAAAAAGGTAATTTCAGAACAGTTTTCACAAGCATTCTAATGTCAGTTGTTGGAATTCAGTTCTCTTATTTACCTATTACCTTGAATTCCTGCGTGTTCGTTAATTGGATTAAATGGAGTCAA
>JASSRZ010034094.1:0-18931 GCA_032164315.1 Malacoctenus gilli | reverse complement strand
CCCCCCCCCCCCCCCCCCCCCCCCCCCCCCCCCCCCCCCCCCCCCCCCCCCCCCCCCCCCCCCCCCCCCCCCACTGCAGCGCTGACAAAATTTAGAGGGGGACAGTACAGCCTAATTTCCAAAAATAAAACAATTGAAATCAGAAACAAAACTTTAAGGCGGAGAAGAAAAAGACAGAGAGGCCTGTCTGAAGGGGGCGCAGACCCCGCTTCATCCGTAATCACACGCTGCTCCGCTTTCAGCGCTCGGTTATTTTCTGTGATCGTGCGTGGAGACCCGCGCGCTTTTCACAAGACGAGATGCACTTTAAACTCGCTGCCTGCAATTAGGGAGGCGGAGAGACGTCAACTCCGAAAAGAAATCGCCTTTGAGGCGACGCAGGAGGAGACGGAGTAATTCCACGCACAACGCATCAACTGGGAAAAGGCAACACGGAAATGAAAGAAGACTGACGCACACTACATTAACATCAATGACTCTGTGTGTGTGCTGCTGCATGTTACACGGACTGAGAAACTACAATTCAAAGTCCAAGTCAACGTTTATCTGATCGTGACCAGAACTGCATCCTCACTAATTCTTCAATTCATGGTCAGATATTTGCTTCACATGTGGACTTTGTTCTTTGCGTGCAGCAGCTGAAGGTGCTAAATGTGGTTCCCCCAACAGTCAGATTTACCAGACCTTACTTGGAATGTTTTCCAACCATACGAGCAAACTTTGACAAAGTAATAAAGCGTTGCCGACTCGTTCCGTCGCTCTCCTCGATGTCACCGTTAAAAAACGGGCTCAACATAAAGAGACGTCTGTTCGCGACGAAGGTCTGGAGTCTAAATATGAGCAGGTTTCTCAGTGACGCTTTATTTGTCTTCTCTATGACTCATTATTTTTGGCACACCTCTGTCCCTGCATACCTCGAGTAACGTGGAAACACATGGGAGCGATTTATTTGGTCCAAGTAATTTAAAACATTCCTCCGTTTCGCTGAAATGAGATCGCATAAACCAGAAGAGAACTTGTGTAAGCGGCAGTCGACGGACGAAGCACATCTATTACACGAGCGGGACAATCACTCCAGCCAATGTTCAGGGTTGTGCCATAGTTAACATGCTTGTTTCTGCAGCCACGGATACTGATGCGTCTCCATCCCACCTGGAAATCTCACAGGGACATGACACAATGATGGAGAAGGAGGGGGTCGAGGGGGGCACAGGAAGTCCAGGTGAAGGAAACACGGCCTTACCCGAGTGTGCTGATAAATCCACTGGTGGAGCCTTCTGCATACAGGGAGCAAATGTCCCCAATGTGGAGGAAACTGGACATTTTGTCCGACATGATTTCTTCGGGCTGAAGACACCTAAAGAAGACATGATAATCACATGTTTAACAGAATCTGTTGTTTTGTTCGTTATGTACAGAAGAATCATGGCTGCTGCTTGATTCAAAATAAGAGATATTGTAAACAAACTTGTTTACGACTACTGACTGTGTGTACACAGTTGTTTCACTGATTCTTGCAGCCCATCCTCAGAGCAACACCTGCTGTGGGACCACCAGGAACAATAACCTCCTCCCAGTTACAGTTACACCAGTGAGCTGATCTGAATGCTAATATGAATGTTTTGATTTCCTGGGAGGGTTCTTGGTTTTTCCGATATCATTGTACTCATTACAAACACAGACTGAAAGTACCAGAGAGTAGAAAGTGCTTCTTGGTACAACTGAACTCAACACAAACAAGCCAGCTCACTGAGAGGAGCTGATGGAGAGCAGAGCGAGAGGAGAAGGAACTAAAGTTCCCCTCGGTACTGAAGTTTTGTTTGCAGCGCAACTTCAATTCAGGTCACCGGTTTTATTTTGCTTACCAGGTTGGCAAAAAAAGACTGTGCAACAACATATATGATTAAAAAAAAGGAGGACAACATAAAAACAAAAACAAAGAAGTTCAGGAGAAGCTTGCGATGTTTTTAACTCGCTCCTTTCCTTTTTTATCCAAAGTAATAATTGCATATTACGCATTCACTATATTACTAACCTTTATAAAAGCTTTACGTGTGAGAAACCTGGAGGATATCAGCTGAGGGACACATTTAAGCCTGTCCTACTCTTGCTCCAAACACACAAACTTAACAACAAAAAAGAATGTCTGAAGAATACATGAAGCATTTGAAACAGTTAAAGGCTAATTAAAGCGCTTTGGTGTGTTTGTAAATGAGCTGTGGCTCCATTAGGTGTCGTGCAGCCTCACAGGGTTTCCTCCGTTGTATTTGTAGTCGCGCGAGCTGCAGCAAAAAAAAAGAGTCAACAGCAACAAACGAGCGCGTGGGCCACTTCCTTGACAGGGATGCTCGCATCTCGGAGACAACAATGAAGAGAGCTGGGGAAAGAAAGAAAAAAAAGAAACACTTTACCTGCCGCACCGAGAGCAAACGAGGCGTCAAAAGACAGAGCGAGAGGGAGAAAGGCGCCAAGAAGTGGGTCAGCACGGGATAATTTCCACAGCGCTATCCTCGGTTAAGTCCATGGCGGCGAAACTCCAGGTAAGAGCAGCCTGAGCGGCGTTATCTCTGACAGCTGAATGCGTCCTCGGCAACAATCCGCTTCTTACCTCCTCCACATGTCACCGCAGGAACGCCCCTTTCGCTTCTATTAATACAGCAGCAAGGACCTCTGGGTAGTGTAGTTCTTCTTGAGGGGAGAGGAAGTTTTATTTCCATTTTTGTGTCCTGAATACTTTATATTTACACACACAGCAGACAAATCTAAGAGTGACGTCAAAGACATCGATCTGATCTCACCTTCATGAAGTTTGAAAACTGAACCGACATAAAAAAAGATAATAATAATAATAATAATAATAATAATAATAATAATAATAATAATAATAATAATAATAATAATGATAATCACATGACACTTTTTCATTTCATTCTTTATTAGCTGGTAAATCAATGATAGGCAAAAATATGCAAAATATGTGCATGTGTTCTTTAGGCTCATTACAGTTTGCAGTGAATGAATGGATCACGTCCCAATCAGAATCAACATTAACCTTCACAACACAAAAAAATCAGGGGTTAAAAGTGGGACATTTCAGTGTTGATTGAATTTTTTTTTGCTTCTTTCTCTTTTTTTTTTAAAACTTGACAGCAGCAATAACTCCCAAAAACACAAGAAGGGCCATGCTTATCACAGCCGATCCATCTTATTGTGACAACAATGTAGAAATCATGCCATCTGGAATGTGACTTTCACTCAGTTTTGTTGCACTTTCAGGGTCGGGGGGTTTAAACATCTTCTTCGTTGGCGTTTTTGTTCTGCAAGGAAGTTTGGCTACAAGGCCTGCAAAGCACTCGGACTCCCTCACAGAGAAGCCACGCCCCTTTGATGGTTTGATGGTGTTCGTGGTTTGGCCTGCTCCTCATGTCAAGTCATGCTAGGGCCTAAAGATTAATAACACAGTTTAATAAAGGGATTATGACGGAGTTAAATCATTGCACCCTTTTTTAAATCAAATCCAATGCAATGTCTCAACTTTTTTGGAGCGGCAGAAACGCTAAGTGTGCCCCTCGACGCCTCAGGCAGGAAGCAACTCTCATGTAATAACAAGGACCCGGAGGTGATCAGATCCATGTGACTGACTGCCTGCGTCTGTGTGTTGCACGTATGTGATGTCACGAACAGAAGCACACAAACAGCCGCACAAAGCGGTGGTCATGCTGTGCGAGGGAGCGTGAGATAAAGCCTGCAGTTGTGAGAGCACCCCCACTCTGTCAGAAACACAGATTTAACCCCTGGCTGTGCTATTCCGGGGCCTGTAAAGGTTTGTGCGCTCGAAATGTTTCACAAAGAGACATTTGTTACAGCGCAGGGTCGATGCGCGGCCCTCATCGGACACAGGCAATCTTTCCCATGGACCACCGGGCGTCTAAATTTGTCCCACAACTTGGAGTGATCTGGTTTATTTGCAGCTGACCCACTAAAACCAGTGAGGGTGGGGGGGGGGGAGACTGGAAGTGGAGCAGACTTCGACAGAAATCTTTAAAGGTGTTGTCAGATATAGACGTCACGAAAAAACCTGGTCATTCAGGACGGAGCGTTTCATGCCCACAGGGACCCTCCGGTAATTTATCCAAAACCAGGAGAACAACCCACTTGCGGGGAGACGGGCACTTTGGAATAAGTGCCGAAAGCGCATGGTTATTATTCCTCATTGCGATTTGAGTGAGAGGGAGCGAGACCCATGAAGATAAAGAGCACTTTAGTCCGTGCGAAGGCCCGCCGGCATTAACCAAACCCATCGATTAGTGCCGAATTTGGGTTTTTCTTCACTGCAGGATGTGAGGAGATACTAATAGTGCTGTAAGTAGGGGGGGGGGGGGGGGCAGAGGTCCATTACCATAAAAGTGCCTCGTTTCTCCTCGCACATTCCACATCTGCTTTTTTTATTTCTTCGCCGTGCACGGCGAGGTTTTTGAGATGCAAATGCCCCAAAAGATCGCTGCATTGTTAACCGCCGCCGAGGCCTTCGACGCGAACCTGCTGCACGTCATCTCCGAGTGTTCCTGGATGTGCGGCTGCCGGGGCGCAGTGGGTGGGGGTGGATAAACAGCTTATTACTATGCATCATGTGATGTCACTTTCTGCACTGCCAGACAGCCGTCGCTCTGATCCGTCATCGTTATCAAATTAAAATAAAGAAATTATATCAAAAGTACATTCATGGCCGCTGCTGTACAAACAGGCTGGTGTCTTGGAATAGGTGAGGCGGGGGCGTGGGGGTGGGGGGGGGGTTGTCTCCAAACATCATTATCTAAATGTGATGATGTCTGATTCGAGGCATCACCGTTTGTGAGTGGCTATCTTTTACACTTTAAGTATTTCCAGGCTAAATCTGACATTAAGTGAAGTCGAATACAGATCAGCGAGTACTCAGTTGTCATGGATACGGAGTACAGACGACTGGCTACCATTCTCCCACAAAGCAGAGAAGGGAAGAAAAAAAAAAGCAGGGTTTCAAATATAAAACTGGACACAACTGCTGCCGTGTTTGTGAAGTGCAGCGATTCAGAGCTGAGGAAACGCTTTTGTTTTGGAGCGAGGCGAGCGTGAGGCTGTTTTCCTGACATTTTGGGTGATTTCAGGTGTCCTGTTTCGACCTGTGAAGCTCATCTGTTGCCAGAAGGCTGCTCTCTCAAAACAGTGAACGACAGAACCGGCGGTCTAGATAGAGACGTCCGGGGACGGGCGGGGAGACGGATCTATCTGTGACCAGCGGCAGCTCCGACGAGTCCCCGACCCGCTCGGATGACAAATGGCTCCCAACGCATCTGCATGGCCGGAACGCACCGGAGACAGTGGGAGGACAAAATGCAGCGGCCATCTGTGTGGGAGCGCAGATTGTGAGATCCATCATTGTGCATGTGCTCCAGTGAGGATCCTTCATGCGTGTTCAGGCCTTCCCTCCGCAGCACTGTGTGGGCACAATGATCGGTGGCTTCTCTTGTCTGGGGAGCGGAGGCCCCCGCCTGCACATCCAGTTTCCCTGCATTCATCAGAAATCACACAAAGATGCAATTTGTTTCAGGCGAAATTGGGAGGTGGAGAAATGTTGTACATGGATCGGGGGGGCAAAAAAACTGATCCAAACGCTGTCAAACTGGGAACTTCCCACTGGGACAACTGATATTTTGTGGAAGCAGACAAATGTATCCTCATGATAGCACATGTGTAAGCATGAGAAATTGTCTTTCTCATGCATCATTGTAATTATTCATTTTTACCATCATTTCATCAGTGTGTTGGTTTCTAGACTGATGTGAAGGCTGCATATCAATTATTACTTTTTTGGTCACTTGGATGTGCATTCACGTCACCATAGCAACACTCAAGAGCAACGTGTTGACAATTTTCTACAATACTTCTTCTTGACATTGATCAAGACATCTAACATTTGTACTTGTGGATTTTGAGTTTCTTGTATCGCATGATTTCAAGCCGTAAACCTGCATGAAGCGCCAGAAAAGTTGGCACATGAACAGACTCGGACCTGCGAATAGCTCATGAGATGAACGTGATCGAACTGATTTTAAAATTGTTTTTGCTTTAATCTGATGTGATGAGTATTTGATATTTGGTTGCATGATTGTGTTGAATCTTAAGTTTGAAGCCATGTTATGCATGAATGTGAAGGCTGAAGTCAGAACGCAGTGAGAACGACTTCACGACTGGTTCAGATGAACCACTTCATCCCGATATCTGAATGCTTCTCTTGTGAGAGTTTTCAAGTTCTGCATGAATTCACAATGGCATTCGCCAGCCAAAAGCAGGTCTTTTGTGTTCTCAACATTCCTCTCAGAAGCATTTTTCAATCCTCATTTTCTTTCAAGTCCAGGTCAGGTCTGATCTTGACAAAAGGAAAAGACTGAGGGCTCGGAAGCCTGAAACTTGTAACTCCTATCATGGATCTGGGCCAGCAAAGCACTCAATGCATGATGCTTTGGAGGCAGGGGAGGAGGAGGGGGGGGGGGTAGTGCATTGCGGTTAATGATGGCTTTTGAGCAACTTCAAGCCAACTGGAGAGCACTCCTTCAGGGCCTCCACAGTCACACCTGTTATAGTATCCCGGTACATAAACATATCATTTTCACTGTGTGCAGCAGTGAGTCACACTTTCTCATGATCACTGAACAACGGGCAGAACTGGGGGACCGAAAGCACATCGTCTGAGCGGCCGTAAAGCAGCCTCGAACACTGAGCGGTGTTCCCATGTTGTGGGAAGACACAAGAGTCCACTGTCCTGTGACTGAGTCCCGGCCTGACGCAGACGCACTCAGACTGCCAATGACTCTTCACCCCCCCCCCCCCCCCGGTCAGGTAGTAAGCCCACCGCGCACTTGCTTCAGTTTACCCTGACAACTGGATTGCCACATAATCATAAGCCCTGCCTGTGAGAAGCCTCGCGTGAAAGCGAGGCCTCTCCAAGACACTTCCTCTTTTTCTCTCGCTGACCTCAGTCAACCAGTGAGCGAGCAAGCGAGCGAGCGGAAGGATGGGAGAGCGAGCAGCTGAACCATCGTGTGCGAGAAAAGACTTGGCTATAAATGTGCAACTTTTTTTTTGTTTAGTCATGATGAAGCTGCCCAACCTGGGAAAAAAAGAAAACGCAGTGCCTCTCTCTCTCTCTCTCTCTCTCTCTCTCTCTCTCTCTCTCTCTCTCTTCTCCACCATTCAACAGGTACAGCACCCTGGCATAAGGTAGCAATCTACCTCACTAAAAATAAAAGACAATTATGCTGAAATAATGGCCTGCAAATCCCCAATGGAGAAAGTCTGATGAGAGCAGATGAAGACATACTCGAACTAGGCCTCTCATTTTATGTCCAAACTTGTTATCAATTGAAGGGTACAAGTTTTGTATGTTATTCCGTTCGTATATCCAGGCATCTATTTTTTTTTTCTTTTGCATGCTTCCATCAAAACTGATTACACAGCCAGCAGCAGTTTATTCAGTCTGCCTCCTCCTCCTCCTCTTTATCAACAGAGCCGAGGATCTCTTCACCACATCCCCTTGGTTACGGCATAATCAATATGACAGCGCATGAACACACGCCGGGGCAAATTGTCTGCCAGGTGTCTGATTTGTGCAGGGAGACGTGAGCAGGAGCTCCGCACACTGCAGCTTCTCGGACTCGCTCCCGTTTGAGCCGGGGGGGGGGGGTGGGGGGGTGGGGGGGGGTTGTCCGAAGGAGGCAGTGGTCCGAAGTCACCTCTCCTCTTCTACCTGCAGAACATGTTTCGTAAGCTGCTTTCGCTGCAGGTAATCCGCGAGGATCAGCGGGGCGGTAGGACTCCCTGTCTCCCTTTCACTGCATGATGTTAGCTAACCGGCTCTCTAAACCAGTCCGTGAGCAGAACGCGTTCAAGGCCAACGTCTTTTATCCAGCATCCGGTGTTAAAGACCGCCCAGTTTACAGACGGGACTCATTTCGATCCGCCTGTCAGGGTGGGATTGAACTACAAGGAGGGAAGTCTCACCAAAACTTTGGGGTTCACCTGCCTTTGCAATGAAGGCCAAGGGATATGTGAGGTTCCCCTGGTTGCCGTGGAGATTCAGCGCTAGAAGTCACAACATGTTTTGGGGGATTGTCTCCTCCACCAGGGAGTTTTCACCCGTTTGTTGGTCTCTCTGTCTGTTAACAGGAAAAGTCCGATAGTTTTCGACAGATGTGGAAGAAATTTGGCGAATGGGTGAGAGGTGGTTCAAGCAACAGGTGATTCAGACAGCCGGTGGTTCGAGATGATGAAAAAGCGTCTTTTCTGTGGCATGTTTTAGGAGGGAGGTGTGGCCCTTTAAGAGAGGCTGGCATGCACAGGGCTGAAGAGGGAAAGGTGCACAGGCATCTTGGCGGAGGTATGTGCTCTACCGAGTGCTGTCCTTGCTTATCATGTGATTTTCATCAGCTTGCATTTGTTTGATAAAATCACACTCGCACACCCAATTTCTTTTCCACTGATGCTTTCTCATTTGATTCCGTCCCGGTCTCGGAGAAGACAAAGTCTCGGACACCTCCTCCAGTTCTGTGGACCCTCCTCCTCCTCCTCCTGGACTCCAGGTTGGGAACCACTGATCCACATAATGCTTGAAAGCCTTCGTCTTAGTAACCAGGGGCAAGGACATAGTTAGTTTCTCTTTTGGTGAAAGTGTCATGTGCTGTGTGTACACAGAAGCTCAAAAGAAACTGTGAACTTAAAAGAAATAGCAGCTAAAAGGTGCTACTTCCTGTTGGTCTGAAATATGTTGACTGATTGTATTAGTCCACAGGAGAGCGTAGTTAAAAATTGCATCTGTGTGACAGAGACTATTTGCCAGTGTGACACCAGGACGAGCAATATGAAAAAATATCCCCTAATGCGATTGGGCCCAGTATGAGCTCAATCAGGGGAAAACTGGCTCATCATGCAAGACTGTGATTGCAGTTTGAAGTGCAGATGGTTAATAAACCAGAACAAATCTTGGGAAGATACAATTTAGAGTGATATTATTTTTACAAGCTTCTAGGGAAGCCAACACGAGGCTCATCCATAGCTGTGTTCTCAGCCTTCTCTCCATCCTCTCCACCTGCTTTATCTAGGTTAGAGCCACTGGGGGTTGTAGCGTATCCTTGCCATCACTGGGTGAAGGGCAGTCCACAGGGCCACCACAGAAACCGGCACAACATACATACGACGGCCGATTGCGTATGTGTGTCAAGCAGTCGCTGGTAAACATACAGGGATGTCCTTGAATAGGAGGAGGAAGGTCGAGTTCGCTCTAAAATCCGTGCCGGCCGGCCGACTATCGAGCTCAGGACCTCTTTCTGTGAGGCAACAGTGTGAAACTCCACAACTTCTTTCAAACAATCCCTATGGTTTGTTTGTAGACTGGAGCAGCAACGCTTTGCAAAACAATGTCGAAAAAAAAAATAAAGAAGCAGCTGAAATGTGGTGTGGGCGTCGTTCCGTGGCGTGTGTGAGCAGTGCCGAGCGGCGCTGAGAGCAGCTGTGGAGGCGGGCGCTGCCTGGGCTCCACAACTTCCTGCTGAGTCTGCTGCAGGTGTGCAGCATCCAATTTAACTCAACATCTGTGGTGGGAGGAGTCACGGCGGGGAAACCCTTTCACCAGTCACTTCCGCTAAAACACAAGTGAAAGCGTTAGGCTCGCACACAACGGAAACACGACATAGTAAATAAAGGGAGCGAGAGTCCCTGTGAGAGGCTGTTTTGAAGAAGACCCAGCCGGTCAGCCGAGCACTTCTTTGGAGAGGCTGCTCGGATGGCGAAGCAGCGAGTACTTCACTGACGTCCTCAAAGCCGACGATATTGAGCCAGCGCAGCAGCGCACGGCAACACGTGGCTCACAGAAACACCGCATTCAAATGTTCACTCTTCAAGTATAAAGATGTCATCGATGATCACTGAGCTCCGTCCAAACGCCCCCCCCCCTTCACCACCACCAGCTGCGGCCCACTAGATATCTGCCATATTGGTGTTTTTTTTTTTTTTCTTCTTCTTTTCTTGCTATTTTTGCTCTCTTGACTTGGCTGCAGGATCCAAGTGGCGGACATCTGCTCCCTCATCAGAGAGACGCTCCAGTTCTGAACAAATGGACTGCCAGGTGTCATTTCTTCACCGGTCACTCACCCTGCGATGGCGTCCTTTATCAGCGCGCCGCGCGGTTCCTGCAGCAGCGGGCGGCCAATCTTTTGTTCATGCAGCGACCGACACTTGAGAATGCGATTGGGCCGAGTGAAAGTAAACTCTTCAAAAGATGCTGTAATTCTGTGGCTTTGATTGCAGCCTTCAGATGAAAGCTATTTAAGATGGGGTCGCAATAACCGAGCTGCATTTTGGTGCAGGACTGGTTCGGGATGGGCGAGGACTGGTGTGAATCCGGAAGCGCTCGCTCACTCCATAGCCAATCGTTGAATCAGAACGTCGCCGCTTCTTTGTACTTGCCATGAACAGTTTATTTCAGTCTCCATCATTTCATCGAGTTCACACGCCATGCAGACTGACGCCTCTGTCACAAGAATCACATGGCACACTATTGTCAAGCCTCCTTTATGTGTTTGTTTTTCGATGGAGGTGGGGAGGGGGGGCTGTTTGGTGTGGAAGTTCACCTCATGTGATTAACTGCCGGTTGCTAGGTGACGGTCCTGGAAGGGAGCCATTCATTCCCGGCCCATCTCTCCTCCAGCAGCCAGGATTTGAGACGAGCCTTCGCGCCCCCTCCGAACCAACCGCTGCTGCCCAGATCGCCTTCCTGTACGCGCGGCCGGTTGCCATGGGGATCCCAGGGACGTCTGACTCAAAAATGACATGAGTCACAGATTTGCAGGAAGCCTGTTTTTCTCCCTATATTTATCGTAGACTGGCTGAATGGGCACTAGAGTCTCATTTATTCAGACAAAGAGCGGGGCCACAAATTCAAAGGCTTCCTGACTTCAAACCGAAAGGTAGAATCTGGAAGGAGCAGAGTGGAAATACCAGCTCACTGCAGCCATTATTCAGCCTGCCATTGAGGGAGAAACCCTGATGAATGACTTCACATACGCTTGTGGTTTCAAGCGTCTTCTCTGTCCTAGTTTCTCTCCAAGGTCACCGACACGGCTACTATTCAACCATACGTACATGTTCTTATCTCTGACAAAATGCTGCACATTGCTGCAGCAGGACTGGCTCTGGAAGATCAGACAAATCTGCCTGTTGAAGTTGCATTCTGAGGCGATTGTTCTTGAGGTACATCTAGATCAGATTCCTTTCATGAAAGTTTGATGACAGATGTCACCGAATACTCACAAGTCTTCATCTGCCATTCCATCCTTTAAAGCTTGTAAACATTTATGGGAGCTTTTTGTAGAACCCGTGATGAAAACCTTGGTAGTTCTTGGTGACTTTTCCTCCAAGAACTACCAAGTGATCGGTGCGAGTTCTTGGTCCTCGCACCGATCACTGACGGAACCGGACCCTGTTCAGCTCTTCACGCGCTGACTTAAAAAGTACCGATACACCATTGGGAGCAGCTTTGGGGCTCAGTGTCCTGCCCAATGACACTTTGCCAGATAAAAAAGGGTGAGATTTGGTGTCACCTCACCAACCTTTACATTAGAAAAAAACACTTCTCTGAGTTCCTAGTCGCCACTGTTGAAAAGTTGAGTTGGGTACATTTTCAAAGTTCTTCCATCGATGGTTTGAGTTGTGTTATAGTGACCTGAGACAGCTGTCTGTGCCTCCTTCCACTCTCCATGCTAAGATCTACATAGGAGGCTGTCCATGTTGGAAGCAGCCCACTTTGAGCACCACTGTTCCCAGGTAACCCTCACACAAAGGCAGATATGGGTCGAAGGAGCGCTCTCCCCTCCGCCGCGTGACACCAAAAACCAATCATCTCAGCGGCGGCCTCCTATCGGCAGATGGCCTGCGCCTCCCTCACCCTCATCCCGACCACCGCCACTGTCATTCAGAGCCTCTCAGCCACCCCCCCCCCCCTCCTCTCCGGTGGGGACTCGGTGCTGGTCCCATTTCTGGATGAAACATGGTCTCCATCCTAATTAACCCAGATGTGGGTATTAATAAGTTGAAAGCAGGTCTAGACTGGAAACGGGGCAGATCGAGGAGGAGGAGGAGAAGGTCCTGATTTCAGAATGGCCGCGCTTAACTGGGACGCCGCGGCCCCTCCTCTGACAGGGGACTGAAGTGTGTTGCTATATAAGCTGTACCCCGTGGCCCTTTTTTAATTGGTCCCACCTCTCTGGGGGACTCGAGCGCTATGAGGAGCCGAGGATATCTCCGGCTGTGTCGCATGACGACAACAAAGAGGTGTGAAGCCCGATGGAGGCGTCTGACGACTAGCTTGTTTCGGGAGCGTCTGAAAATGTCGATTCGCTTCCTCGCAGCTGCGGGGGCCACGAAATCGGCCGCTATAATAAGAAAGCCATCAAACATCACTGCTTTCACCATTCCCCCCACCTTCGACTTTCAGATTCACGTGGGGTGTGAGGAGGGGGGGAGGCGACGTGTGGCCGGGCAGAGATGATGAATACGAGACTGCAGAACCCAGCGGGAACCGTCTCAAACAAATCCAGGTCTCACCCCTGGACCCACGAGGACGAATCGTAGCGGTGAAAAGAACACACAGCACCGTTTGCAAGTTTGTTACCAGAGGGAAAGTAAACACAAACCACTGCGTTTGTTTTTTTTTTTTTATTACTGCATCATCTTAAACTGAGTGGGTGAGAGCATTAGGAGCAGTAGCAGGTCAGGAGACACTTGAGGGAAAAAAAAACAAAAACAAACAGGAAGCAGTGATGAGTGCAGACGTGACTCATCCAGATGATTGTGTTGGTGGAGCCGCCAACAGGTTGCATTGTCTTGGTATAATGACTGGCCGGAGATTTCAGGGAGAAGGAAAACAAGAAGAGAACACAGACAGAGAAAAGACTTGGAAGAAGCTGGCTGACGGACCAACATTTCACTGGAATTCGGGTAAAAAAACAAAAAAACAAAACGAGTCCAAGTGTCTTTCCAGCTTGTTTCAGCTAAGAATACTCAAATCGAGAGGGAGGAACCGTGAGCAGTTGTTGGCACCGCAGCGACACGCTTTCCTCTGCCGCCCGTCCGTCCCGTCGGCCCGTCCGCCGGCGTCACTTTGAGGCGGTGGCCCTGCGGGACGCTGGTTGCCAAACCTTCCCGAATAGTCGAACGTCAGCTCCTCGCCGGCGGGGACGTGTCGCGCGGCGAAGAGGGCCAGCCGCGGGACCACCGAGTGCGCGCGCACGGGCAGCATGAGCAGGTTGGGCAGGCAGGAGTGGTTGAGGAAGCGGCCCACGTTCCCCACGCGGGCCGGGTCCACGAACGTCTCCGCGGCGGCGCCCGCGCCCGCGTGCTCCCTGACGGCGATGACGTAGTTGTTGTCATCCGCGCTCTGCGCCAGCTGCCTGCGTCTGGCCTCCTCGAAGTCAATGACCTCCCCCGCGTACTCGCACACGAAGGCCCCGCGCGGTATCTCCTCCAGCGTCCGCACGCCCCACCCTCTGTCCGGGGTGGCGATAACCTCCAGCCTGAGCCGGAGTCCCCGCTGCACCACCCTGTTGGAGCAGGCGTCGCCGCAGGAGCAAGAGGCGTTGCATTCAAAGACCGGGGAGCAGTAGGCGGACTTGGCGCCGCGGAGGTCCAGCGGCCTGCCGGCGTGGTCGTAGCCCCGGCCGTGCGTCCGCAGGCAGGAGCAGGTCTCAGTGGAGCAGGAGGGGGACCGGCAGGAGCACCCGGGAAGGGTGACCTCGCTGGGGTCCACGGCGCAGCCTGGTCCCTGAACGTTGTCGGGGGAATACTGAAACGCGACGGCAAAGGGCAACGCTCAGTTCCAAAAGGCTGTTCGAAACCTCAGAAACAACAGACCAAACGACAACATTTACTGCAAACTGCTCGTTGTAATACATGCCATGTTGTAGTAATTAAGTAATTGAGCATGTCAGTTGAAAACCACAATATGTGATTGGCAACAATCTAAAGGAGAGCTCAAAAAGTGCCCGATACTTTTATTTTGACGGCTTCTCCTTTTGTTTGGCGGGGCTATGCATCACTGTCATGTTTTGGCAAAAGAAGGGGAACCAGAAACGTAATTGAAAGTAAATTTGAGAGGTCGCATTGACAAAAATTCGAGAAACGAAACCCATCAGCAGCTAAACAAACACTTTTGCTGCAAGTCAGCAAAGCGACGACGTCCTTTATGTGGGCAATTGAGACAAAACGCACTACCGTAAAGATACGTGTTATTTAGTGCATCGGGGATCAGGAGTCTCATGGAAGAGCAACAGTCTCTTCATCAGAGGAGCTTATTAAGCGATGTTGCCACAACAGTCGACTGCCCCCTGCTGGCAAACAGCAGGGAGAGCGCTGACGCTATGACAGTTCACTGTTGAATGGAGCAACTGTAGGAATAAACCCGGTCTTACAGATCTTGGAGAAATTTGAGCTTCGAATGTCGATGCAACCAAGGTGACGAAGCTTTTCATCCTGCCTGCTACTTCCTCCAATGACTCGGCGTCTGACGCCACAGAAAGCACAAGCAGGGGAGGCAGACACACGGGAGCCGGGCGAGCTCCTCACTGACGTGCACAGTGTAGCAGGGAAACACGACATGACGCTACAGCCCAGTTATCTACGTCAATAGTGCGAATGTGTTGCCTAAACTTGACAGGGCGCTATTGTACGCTGTGACTGTGTCGTCCGCTAAAGCTCCAACATGACAAAAAGAGAGTGAGTGGTTAAAAAAATCGTTCTTCATCACTGTTGGACCAAGAAATTGTCTGCTCCGCAAAGTATGAACACCAAGCAATGTGTTATACTTGCGTCACAGCAGAAAGTTAAGGTTTGCAGCGTGTCATGTCGACTTTAAAGGGGCCAAATTCTAGCAAACGACCGACGACAGCAGTACCTGAAAAGCCGGACATGTCAGCCCTTGAAATAAAACAGGAACATCCTCCAGCCCGCCGCTTAAATCCTCATCGCGGCCGCCACACGCACTCATCGCTGCACCGGCGGAGGCATGACAACAGACACCGGCCCGCAGCTTCCGGTGAGTACACTGGGCGCTATCGCCGCCTCGTGGTAGGTTGGTGTAACTATATCACCAATCAAAATCTGATGGTGAAAGTGAAAGTGGTGCCTTGCGTGGGCCAAAGCTCCGTAGAGCGGAAGGGGGACGGGGGGGACGGGGGTCTTCCTTGGGAGCGATAAAGTATCTTGATTTAGTTGCTTCGGTGCTCTGTTTTTAATCAGTGTTTTGATTTATTAAATAATGTGCTTGTGTTCATCCTCAAAAATAGACACCATGGAGGTTGTCATGTTAAAACAGTAGAGTAAGCAAAAGAGTAAGTTCTTTTTACTTACTCTTCACATGCTCTTCTCCTCACTCCACCATGTGTTGCGCTTGCAGCAGTGCTGAGATGTCTCGGCCTGCAGATGGCGCCCTGACAGCAGGGAGTGCAGGAGCTCTGATTGGGGCTCTGGAGCCTCACTGAGGGACAGAAAAGTCACATCTGAAAAACTTTTCTTTGGGAGTTTAGTAACGTGACTTCGGCCCGTGTTTGAGGTGGATCCGTCCGGGCAATGTCAACAGTGTCCTCCAAAGTCTCCTGGATCCAAAAACCAAGGAAAGGAAGGGCTGCATGTTAATCACTGGGCGATAAGTACAATTTCTGCTGTGGCTTCTCAAGAATGGGCGGCAAAGATCACACAGTTGTTCAGCCGTAAATCCTTTGTGAAGCTCCATCCTCACCACGCGTAATTGACAGGCGGCGGCTCGCTGGGGGAGGAGGTCACATTGTCAGCTGGCGAATTTCGGGCTGCACACGAGTGACCGAGGATTTTCCTCGGAGGATCGGCCTTCATCTTCGTCCTTGGACGACATCAGCGCTGCCAGCGCTCAGTCCTGCGTGCGCACTTCAGATCGGACGCTCCAACGCGAGCTGGGGGGCTCGTTTTCAACCGGAAGTTCACAAACTCGTCTGCAAAACACTCGACCGAGAATGCCCACAACACTATCAGATGGAGGAATGATTTTCAAACACATTAAGGGAAAAGATTTGAATGAAAGAAAAAACGAGGATGAATCAGGGAAGCTGGTTTAACTGATTTTTTGACTTAATGTTTAAAAAAGGCCTCTGCTGCAGGACATGATGTGAGCTGACACTGTGGTCGAAGCCTCTGACAATGGAGTGGGACAGCTCCCTCCGTTCCAGATGAGGCTGGTTGTTGGGGGTCCTCAGCGGACCCCATTGTCAGGGATCCTTTGACTCTAATGAGAACACACAGGCACACCAACACAAAGGGGAGACAAACTAAGAGGCCGCGCCGCAATTGGTCGGGAGAGTTAATGAAGCGGAGGCATGACGGCGCATGTCCTCCGGGGAGACCATCAGCAGCGGTCCAGCTCCCCCCCTCTGATACCGTGCTGATTGACTTGGTCTCAAATTGGCTGCGAAGCGTCTCCCGGCTCGCGAGGCGAGGCCGCGCCGCGACCCGCCGGATGCGCTCTCGCTCGGGTCTTGACGGCGGAGAACAAAGACCATTTCAAAGGTTTTCCTCATCTTGCCTCTGTCGGCTGGAGTATGCTCCATTATGATGAGTTGACCACAAAAGGTTTCAGAGGGGCTTTTCGTCCCCCCCGCCCCCCCCCTTTCCCACCACAACTGCGCCTTTGAGTTCCTCAAAGGCCTTCAAAGACAGCGAGACGAGCGGGAGAAGCAGACACGCACAGATTAGAGTCGGATGGCGGCAGGTGAGAACGCGACTCACGGCTGGATGACTCCGGCGCCCTCCAGCAGTCGTCCCGGGAGACTTCTGGGTGCCTTCTCCCGCTGCCAGGCAACTGCGGCGACAATGTGATTTTTTTCTCACTTGGCAAGACTTTCACAAAGCAATTAGGCAGCGAGGAGACGGAGGGGGTTCTTTGGCCTCCTGAGGCAAGCATCATATTTAGCTCTTCACCCTCAACTCGAGATCGGAGGGGAACAAATGAAGTCAGACAGACAATCGCAAAGTCAGAAGGCGCCGAGATAGATCGTTGAGAGCGGTGTTTCCCAAACTTTTCCCCCCTTTCACAGCCAAACAATCAACCACTGCAACTCACTTTGCATTCAACTTTGGGCCATCTGTAAATAACCAAAAGAGCCCATCTTTATCCGGTGCATCTGATGTGCATGACACATTCATTTCATTTTAATTTTCTACACAAAACACATAAATATGTGAAATTTTTACAGATAAGATAAAGGAAATGACTTTACGTTGCCTCTTTTATTGCTTATACTTCCTTTCATCAGGAATGTAATCTACAGGTCCCCTTCAAACCTGGGCGGCAGATAAAATATGATATTTCCCAAACGTATCTTTTTTCCCCTTTCCCTTGTTTTTACCCCACCTTCCTTTTTTAAAATAAGAGTCACAAGAGCTGATCCCAGATCACATTGTGCACATTAGGCGGGGAAAACCCTGAGCAGGCTGCCACCGTCACACAGACAGCTGGAAGGGAACACAGTAGAGTGCATACCTCCGCCACACCACGCATTAAAAAGTGGGAAAATATTCCTCTTGACCTTTGTTCCATATTACAGGTCAGTGACCTGAGCACCACTGTCCAGCGTGTTTCTTCCGATATCTTCAGAGTTCATGTCAGTAACTTCAATTTGTGCGTGTGTGTGAGTGTGTGTGTCCTCAAAATTGCCTCTCAGAACCATGCAAAAGCAGGAGCCTTCAAAATAAAAGCATTTCGGGTCGTCCCAAGTCTTCCGAGAGTCGCAAAATTGTCATGCAGAAAGTTTCTTCTACTTCTTTTTGGTCATGTGAGAGTTGAGATCACGACAGAGCAGAACAAAGCTTCAGGCCCCTCAATAATTCACGGGGCCCCTGCAAAAAGGACTCTGATTCTCTGGGAGCCATTAGCTTATTTAAAGTTTGAATTAGTCACAATATGTTACACTCAGGTTCTGTTTTTATCAGAGTGATAAAGTATAAATACAATAAATAAAGCGTGCCACAAAACCCGCCTGTTCCCCCTCTCATGTGGACTTGTCGTTGGTGCCAGTATTCAGCCCCGGAACACGTGTAACAGCGACGCGTTAAACTTTTACACTCCACCGTAACCAGCTCCGACACGGTTCGCAGTCGATGTGCCGTTACATCACTTCAGCGCTCTGTTTTATGTCTCTCTCGCCAAAATAGCCGGCAGTCACACGGGCCCTCGCAATGTTTCACAGAGATGGAAACCAAAAAGAGAGAAGAGAGGAACGGCGGCGCGTAACCTCCAGCAATCAATGCTCAGCCCCTCTCAAGCGTAGCCAGCCGAGCGTGAGCCCTGGAAGGAGGCCGCGTCTCTGGAGAGGTGCCATTCTTCCGATCCCATCGATCGCCTTTGTCTGTTCCCACTTAGCAGCCCAACGGGTCGGTGTCTGTGTTTTAAATGGGGTGTAATAACCGGAGGACACCTCCTCAGCGGGGGGGGGGGGGGTCCCGTGTTCTGCGGCGAGACAAAAGAGCCCCTCGGCACCGAGGATCCCGTTTGCATCTCGCTCGGTTGAACTCGATCAGGCTCCTCGATGGTGAACGAGCTTTAAAAGAACAAGTTTTCGCGTGTCATGTGCGTCATCTGACTTGCAAGCGTCACAATGGCTTGAGGAGACTAATGTCAGAGACCCTCACCGGAAACAATCATCCAACCGTCCAGTTCTGTATTTTTCGCCACGTTCGGTCTTCAGGCAGAGGCGCTCGGCTGTGAAATGGGCCGTCAACTCGCACCAATCACAGCAGCAAGGGTTAAGGTTGTTTCATTCTCATGTTGTACAGAGGGAACTTTTTTACTTTATGTGTCTTAGATGGGGATCACATTACT
>JASSRZ010034093.1:0-10764 GCA_032164315.1 Malacoctenus gilli | reverse complement strand
GTGTCCCGGGCACATCGCCCCCCCCCCCCCCCACATAATGCAACATGCTCCGTTGCCACTGGCCCGACCTGCTGCGACAAACAACTGCGGACTAAAGTCCCCCGCTGCGCCCGACGCACCTCCGGCCCCGCAGGTTCACACCTCCGAGCTCAGATAACCTGCGGAGGAGAACAACACAACAACAAGCTTTAATCTCGCAGGTGCTGTTTTGTAATTGCTTCGCCAGATTGCCTCTTATCAAGTCTCAGACCTTTGTGACTGAATTAATGCAGGAACCCTTTGACCTACAATCCAAAGTTCCCCCAAGCAACCCCCCCCTCCCCTCCCCCCAGGCCTCTTCCCGCTTTAGAACAATGACATTATTCCTCCTTATTCACTGCGTGATAATAGTGTCACTCACACTCGCCCAGCTCACCGCAAACAAGTGGAAGAATCCAGACAAACAAGATCATTTCCTCTCGTGATCCAGGGCTCCTTCTTGTCAACCGCGGCTCTGTTGTGGTTACCCGAAGGTCGCTGCTAATGTTTAGCCTCAGTGTGAGTCCTCTCCTGCTCCTCGCGCATACACCTGCAAAGGACAAGCAAGGAAAGGAGAGCAGTGAAACTTCTTCTTCTGAGGGAGTTCATTTGAAGAAAAAAATGAATAAAGCAACACACTTTTGGTCAGAGCTACCGCAGAAGTCCATCGTATTAAAGCAAAATATGATGATTTTTGTGTATTTTATAGGTGTTGGACTTGGCAGCACAGGTTACTCAAGAGGTTTGATCTGTGTTAGGTGTTTTTTGGCCCTCCCAACTTTCAGTTCATTTGTTTGAGCTGTGTGTGCTGACGAATAATCCGGACTCAGTCGAGCTTCATGAATTGATTCGACTTGCAGCTTGTTTGATCAGACATGTGGGATGACGTGGAGACGGACCCAGTCTGGGGACACGGAGGAAACAAAGCGCTGCGGATGAGACGCAGGCAGCACGCAGAGCGGGGAGCGGCAGCAGCGGCAGCGGAGTGATGCGAGTTCAAAGGCTGCTGGGGCCAGTCCCATCAGCCTTCACTGATCGCTCCTGACGTGACCTCCTGCACGGCTCGCGTCTGCCTGTATCTCCTGCCTGGTCCCCGGCCCGGCTGGGGTTTGGCCCTGCCCGCCTGCAGCCTGTCTGGCCCCGAGCCAGGGGGCTCCTCAACTGAGTCTGGGGGGGGTGAGAGGATCAACAATGTGGAGCTCTGATAGACGTCCGCTTTTCCTGTTGATCCTTCGTTCCACGGCTGGCTTTCAAATGCAGGTCCACACCGAGGCAAAGACATTCAGCTATCTTTCTTCCAGAAGAGCGACCGGCACCAGAGTATTCGGCCCATCAGACGGTAAACTGGCTTGTCACGGCCTGGCCGAAGACGGCAAACGGAGACAGGGCATATTTGTCCGTCTGTCTGCCTGTCTGCGTTCGAGAGGCGCCTGCCACTTAATGACGTCTGACAAGCGAGACAGCGGCGGCTTTGGGTACTCGAGGACTGTTTAGGGGTCACGGGGATGTGATCTGGAGGAAGTGGAGGGTTGATCAGATAACGTCGGCGGTGTCTCCACGCTGACTGGCAGAAGTGGAAAACTTGCATTTCACAGTTTGTTTCACAAGCGTCTGGTTGACTTGGGGCAATTATATGCCGGGGGCTGCGAGCCAACGTTCTCCGAAATAACAAGAAGCGAGGAGGTCAGAGGTCAGACTCAGAGTGTCCCGATAGTGTTTCTGTGACTCCACAGAGTCCCAAAGAAGAGCTGAGGAAAGAAACAACAAAAGCCCGCAGTGGAAACTCTGAATCTCGTCCGTGTGCCTGTGTGACAAATTGCAAAGTTACTGTTAGTGAAACGCATCCCGCCTTGTCTTCTTTCCATCCCACAGGCTCTGATGCGTCCAGGTCGCCTCGACCGGATCATCTACGTGCCTCTTCCAGACGCTCCGACCCGACGGGAGATCTTTTCGCTCCAGTTTCGGAACATGCCCGTCTCCGACGTCTCCATCGACGACCTGGTGACTCGGACCAACAAGTATTCCGGTGCAGAGGTGGGTGGGGCCCCATTAAAGGTTTTCTTTTTCCATCTGATCAGATAACTGGGAGTAATCAGATCATTTTTTTTTCTAATCAGATCTAAACCAGATGAACAACATATACTTCATGCTCTTTTTTTTGAGGGGGGGGGGCTCTTTTTTGACTCTCCACAGCTGTACAGTTTGTGTTCTTTCACTAAGTTTGTTAATAATTTTTCTCATATTTGAATGTGCACGTGATAAGAAGAAAACAAACTCATAAGAACAACGTGCTCTTGAGACGATGAAACAAATTTCAAAAACGGCCTTTATTGACACAAGTTGTATGAACCATGGAAATAAGGCCGACAAGTTCTGACTGCTTTCCTGCGTTCGCATGCCTCCATTTCTTTTTTTCTTCCACTGTTTCTGATTTTCAGATTTGAAACGGTGAGTGTGGTCTGGATCGTAGAGAGAGAGAGAGAGAGAGAGAGGGAGAGGGAGAGAGAGAGAGAGAGAGGGATGTTACTGTGCTTTTCCATGATGTCTGTGTCGTGTCTGTGCTGTGTCACGGAGCGCCCTCGTGATCTCACAGGGAGGACTGGGAGTAATCGTACAAACACTCCTTTGTGTGACAGATTTGTCGCTCCTCCATGTGAGTCACATTGTCTTGCGCTGGGAAAATAAACTGCTACTGTCTTCCAGGACACAAATAAGTGAAAAAAAGCAAAAGAAATGGACGAAACAATTTGAAACTTCCACAAACGTACGATGGTTTTGCCAAGTTTTGTCGCTGAGGTTAATTTAACTCATGGGGGCCCAAAGTTTCGGAGGCTTCTGTCTATCAACTCGCTCTCTGTCGCGTTTTTCTCACACAAATGTTTGTCTTTAGTCTTTTATTTAACTGACAGTTTGACATTTAGTCGAAGAAAAGAATTAGGAATGTAAAAAGTGAAGGATTCTAAATCCCTGCTGTATATTTAGACTTGAAGGGTTCTAAATATGGCAGAAATGTCACACGGCGGGCTTGAAAAGCCAGCGTTTTGCAGGCGGCTCAGATGCGAGCAGGCCTCGGCAGACTGTGGAAACACAGATTTCATTGTTGTCACAGCCGCCCTTTCTGTGTGACATGTTTGTCCGTTGTGCTGGATACAGAAAAGTCCGTGATGTCCTGTTTTGCGTTCGACTCGGTGAGATAGAGCAGATGCCAAGTTTGTTCTCATCCCCTCACACACGCACGCAGGACCAAGAAAACCCACCTGCTTTTTTTCCCACATGCACGACTCGTTCTTTTCAGCAGAGATTTGCTTTTATCGTTGTATCATATCAGTCGTGCTATAAGTCAGTGGCCAGCAAGGGACATTATTCTGCAGTGACAAGCTCGTGTCTAAGAACTGTTGATAAAGAAGGGAATCTGTTTCATTTGTTTTATTTGGCTGGTCCCCTTTGATCACTCCTGATGGTTGGAGCGCTACAGAGCTGCTGTCTCACCAATCTACAGCATTAGCTGTATTAATAGTCAATATTTCAGTAGATTCCTGTTTAACGGAGACATTACGTATTATTTCTAGCCTAGCCTAACTTTAATCGAAGTCGAGCTTCTTGTTTTACCGAAGCGTAAACATAACATCGTAAGAGGACACGCTTTCATCGACTTGGAGCCAGTGAAAGCACAGATGCATGTGTGACGGGGCTGTAGGTGGCGCTGTAAGGTGCAACGACAGAGAAGTGCAAAGCTGATGTCGCAGTCAGATTTTTCACGGCCAGCAACATGAGCATCCGCCAGCATCTTAAGTTGCTGTGGTTAATTTGGGATATCCTGTAAACGAGAGTAAAACAGAGTAAATACAAAGCTTGCAAACTTGCGTGTTGCAACTTTCGCATCTAAATTTAAAGGTTTATTCATTCAGACAACCCTTGATTTGATTGTACACCTCAACTTCTTTTCAAAGTTCATTGGAGAGAAAAAAAAGAAATCAAACAATAATTTTTTCCCCTATTTCTTAGCTTTTTTTTCCCGATCCACTCAGACAAACCTAAGTTCCTCCTTGTTTTGCCAAAGCATTTCATGCTTTGCAGGATTTCTTCTCACGCATCGAAGACACTCACACAATGCTACATGCAACGGTACATTCCAGCCTTTCTTTGGGCCCGCGAGAGCTGCGTTTAATACTTTGGATCAAGTCTGATCAGGATCGTGAAAGTGTCAGTGGGTTTCTCTCTCTGGAGGGCAGTTCCAGGTTATCTGTGGGGCCTCCTCGTATTGAGTACACACACTCTCCGTCGTCCCCGTTCCCTGACTCCGGCGCCCCCACTCACCCAGAAAAAACTCCCCCCAGAGCGGGCGTACACCTGGAGGAGGTATGCGGTGAGAAAACCAATCCCCCCGCTATCAGGTGTTGTGCTTGACATCGGGGTTTCTCATATAGTGTCTCATCTGCGGAATGGAGGGTTGCAGTCACTTGCCGTCGAGCTCCTAAAAAACCCCCGGAAACATTCAGAGGCGTGCTGCCGCAGTCGGACTGGTGGGTTCTCCTGGGTGGGGAAAAAAGACTCACCAGTGTGTGTGTGTGTGTGTGTGTGTGTGTGTGTGTGTGTGTGTGTGTGTGTGTGTGTGTGTGTGTGTGTGTGTGTTGTCTTTTACATACCGATTCTATAGATCAAATTAGATGTGACGAAATCTTCAACTCAGCTGATCACTGAAGGGGAAGTTCAGAAGACAAACAGGATGTAGATAACGAAACAACACGGTGCTGAAGATAAAGTTGTGTTTGCAAGAAATGAGCTCCGAGGGACAAATACAGCGAGACGGCGAGTAAATAGACAAGCAAATGTCGCAACACGTGGTTGTTTTTGAGCGGTTTTCGCTCTTGTTTTTGTTTTTTCCTGACTTTTTTGTACTTATTTTCTCCATTGAGATTCAGTGAGAGTTACTGAAGAAAGGAAATATGATTTCACTTTTAAGTTTGGAAATTTTTGAATAAGTTGTGTGAAAACACCCGAAAAAAACAAACCTTCTCCATTCAAATGTAAAGAAAAGTCTCTCCAGGTGTTTGCAGTGTTGTTGCACTGAAAATGCTGATATTCCTGCATATTTGTTGTATCATATGTGCATATTAAGAATAATTTATGGAAAATGACAAGCTGCCAAACATGATCTGGCAAAGTCATAACCGTTCATCACTCTTTGGACACCGAGGGGTCACTGAAACGCCCCATGGCTGTGCGACCCAGCAAGCGGGCCGCTGCATTTCACTTTGGCGCGCTCGCTGGCGATGCAGTTGGCAGGTGAGCGAGTCGCCCCGTGGGTCAGCCGCGCATCTATCTCATGCTGCCAAGGGGGGGGGGGGCAGTACGGTGGGTGTTGGGTGGTGTCCATAAATCAAGAGCGAGCTCCTCGCCGAAGCTGGAGGCTGCTCCGCGGCGTCCGGTTTCAGTTTCCGTAACACGCACGCCGTCGCTGTCTCGCGCCTTCTCGCTTTCGTTGCCGTCCGGGCTTGCTTGGGGTTTCGCTCTCGTCTCCCTCCATCTGTCGGCCGCTCGTGTGGGGGGGCTTCGCAGTCCTGTGACAAATCCCCCGCCGGATCTAGTTTGTCTCGTCGCGAAGCCTCAACGGGGGTTTGGCCGGGGTCTCCGCTTCTGCAACCCGGACCGCGCCGCAGATGTGGGTCGGAGGCAGAATGTGCCTGAATTGACGCTGTCGCTTGAGTTTGTTTTCATCAGCCTGATTCTGATTCGATTTCTTACTCGAGGGAAAATACAAGAGCAAATTATGCTCGACCACCAGGACTATTTCAGAAAACAAGCAGAATTCTGTCCAAATGCTGCAAAATTTGGTGCATTCTGCATAATTTACTTCTCAATTGAGTCAGTTCAACTACATAGAACTTTAACCTTCAGTCACATTCTTGGAATTGTAGTTAAAAGGAAAGCTTAGACAAGTAGAAAGGGAGGAAGTGGAGGGGTGTGTATGGTGGTGGTGGTGGGGGTGGGGAGGTGGGGGTTGTGACTGAAAAGTACACAGTTATTGTGAACTTGCAGCCAGAAGCTTGTTAAAATCACCTGTCTTCCTACCTGCCTGCTGTGACACCTGGTTTGCCGGTCCCCCCCCCCTCCACTCAACCCCTCCACCCGCAGCACACCTCCGACTCGCACTCAGCCCAGAAAAATCGCTCCTGGCTCTTCCTTCGTCATCCCATCCCCCCCCCCCCCCCAAACAGAAGCAACATTTGATACTGTAATCGCCGTGTTGTCACGAAGGAGGAGAAGAGGGAGAACGAGGAGAGCTTCGCTTGCCCCCGAAAGAAGGTGTGATGCTGCTCCGCTTCTCTCTCGCTCTCTCTCTCTTTTTTTTTTTCCATCTGGGATCAAGCCCTGACAGGAAAAAGAGCTGGAGGATTTATTGCAGCCTGTCAGATGCACAAAGTCAGTTCCAGGTCGTGTTTGCAGCCCTTGTTGAAAATCCGGAGCCGTGTCACATGTAGAAACAGCACTTTCTCAAGGAAGCCACGTATCAATGGATGTTGTTTCAAAATGCGGACTCGCGCTGTTGCAGCAAACGTGTTTTTGTTGAAAGAGTTGCAAACATTTCAGGCACTCAATTTGTCAAACGTTTTGTCTCATATCGTTGGTTTTTCACGCTCTTGTCTGGTCTCCAGCTGCTGGAATACCTGATTGTAGAAACAGCATCTAATTATAAATGGTTGTTTTTGTTTGTAGCATCATATGTAATATCACAATGTTGTGTGTACATGACAAACTGGGCCAAAGTTTCTGTTGAAATAAACTCTCAAGGGAAACGGACAAGTTTCAGATGTGGTAAACATCCGTTTGGCAGAGCCGATGCCCAGTAAATCCTCCCTGATTGGCTGTTTACCTGGTGTGAGAGATAAAAGGGCCAATCACAGCTTGGAGGATGCAAACAAGCGTCGGACTGTGTTTCCTCTGCAGACGACTTCTGCAGCAACACACGAGGAAAATACAGATGCGAGGTTCGAAGCCACAAAAAAAAAGAAAAGGGGCGGTTTGTTGCAGTTGATTTACTGGAAATGACATCATTTGGTAACTGATGAAGACCTGGCAATAAATCCTACTCAAAAGGGAAAACAGGTCATGTGATAACAGAGAGAATAATGAAACAGGACAAAGCAGCAATTCAGGGGAAAAGAAAAATCGGATTCTTTGGTATTTTCTCACACTGACCACGTTGCACCAAAAGAACCTGCTCCACACATTTAACACCTGCAGCTCGGTGCAATCTTTTACGGTGTCAGACATTTTTTCTAAATTCAAGTCTGATTTCGATACGTGGGCCTGCAGAAGGCCCTCACCAATGATGTCGAGAACCTTGCATGTGTTGTGTGCTCGATAAGTGACCTCGACACTTTCAAATGCATTAACGGTGTGTTGTAATGGGGAAAAAAAATCCAACATTCTCTTCATGATCAACAAAATGTGCCAATTTGGAGTTGAAATTAAGGGCACGTTGAGGTGACGACAGCTTTGAACCTCCCTGTTTGCACCGTCATCCAAGAAAGAATCAGTGGCTGTTGAGGCATTTTCATTTTTAAAAAAAACTCAACCTGCGACACTCTGTGGTATCAGAATATCTTTGGGTTCACTCACGGGTGCCTTTGACCGGCTCTGACCTCCGTCAGCGGAGGGTCTTTTCCTTCCAGCCCTGGGAGAGCTGTTTGGTCCGAGCCCAGGTGTCTGAGACGCTTGGCTGACGTCCATTCAAAATCACTGGTGCAATTGTTTTTCTGAACTTCTCTCCCTCTCTCTCTCTCTCTCTCTCTCTCTCTTTTTTTTTTTCAAACACACTGGCAAGAGCAAGTCTGTTCCGATGCAGGACGCACAAATCAGGCAGATCAGCAGCCCGTCTTGACGTCAATGTGCCGCCTGAGATGTTTAATATTTCCTTTTTGCAGATTACGGGCTGTTTGTGCTGCTGTCTGTCAATGAAGCGTATGTGCATGAAGCCGACTGCAGCAGGGCCTCTTTATCGTTGTTGTTGTTATTCACACAGCGGTTAAATAGAACAAGGTTCATACGGAGTCACAACCAAGAACTACAAACATCGAGGGAAATAATACAACATAATTTACAACCTTTTTTTGTGATAAAAAAATGCTGCAGACCCCTGCCTCCCCCCATTTGAAATTTCAGTAGTTGAATCATTGCAGTGAAGCCAAACACCAACATAAAAGACATTCTCTCACCAACAATCAAAAAGAGGCGTCAAAATATAAGCAACTTGCACTCTTGTAGGTCTGCGTTAGATCATAAAAAAGTGTCTCGATGTAGTTTTTGACAGCATCAAAGTCGACGAAGCCTCGGTTGGCTTCCGGTGCTCCACCCCCTGGGGGGGATTCCGGGCTTAGGAACCACCGCTCAAAGATACTTTTCAACCACCACCTTTATTTCCATCTGACCAGAATGGTCCATTCTCATCAGATAGAGGCATTTACGCAATATGGTTTTGATCACATCAGTCTTGAATACGATCACTTTTGGTCCACGTAAACGATGCGCCTGATCAGAAGTATCAGCAAGGTTTGAAAGATGGTTCTGGGTTTTTTTTGGTGAACTTCAAAATGTTGTTTTGGAAGCGGGAAACGCCTTCCTTTTTTTCTGCAGAAACTTGTTGACAGCAGTTGAAAACCACTAAGTGTTTGATTCCAAATAAGGTTGAGTCGAATGACACACATGTGTACACACGCAGGCACACACACACACGCACACACACGCACACACGCACACACACACGCATGCGCGCACACACACACACACACACACACACAGACGCACGTAAGCGCGCACACACCGCAGGGATTTAAACCACCCTCACAGGAAGACAAATGGTTTCCTCTTAACACCTGTTGTGGTTGTAGCTGTTCCTCTTCAGGCCTGGCGTGTTGTCTGTCTGATTTATGGCCCGGTATTTGTTGTTGCAAAGATTTTTATCACCAAGGACACCGAATGCGTCAACAAAACGTGTTGTTTGAATCGCGGTGACACGACACAATGTTTGAAGCTGATATACGCCATCAATCCCGGACGCTCGACGCGCAACAAAAGATCTGTAATTATCATCAAATAAACATGTCAGCTTTCGGAGGAATGCGCGTCCGACGGAGTCTGACGCGATTTTCCAAAATACGGCTGAACCCTCTCGTCTCCTGTAACGTGGGTGTTTGATTTTCCTTGAGGGTGACCGCCGGCGCAGTTGCGCTCGGGGAAAACACAGCTGATATGGAAAAACAACACAGTTCACGGCTCCACAAAGGCCGCGAGGAGGAAAGGAGCCGTTCACACCTAAGTCACCGCGTGTCACTGTGAAACGCCCCCCGCCCCCCCCCCCCCACTTCCTCCCCAACAAGCCTTTTGCCTCTTGACATTGTGAGCGTGTTGTTTTTAGTCAAACCTGCAGGTTAAATGAAGGTTAAACAAAGAAACGTTTCCACGAAGGCTCGAGTCGGCCGAGCGCTGCCGGGGCCTGCGAGAGGTCAGTTATCACGGGGAGGGAAATGACTCCAATTGGCTGCTATTTTGCATTTTATATGTATATATAGCCTTCACTGTGGTTTATGTGTGAGGACTTGGTGAGCTCCAATTGGAGTTTTTCCTGGGAAACATGAGCCCTCATGTGTGTGCCCGGCATGCTGTTTCCTTTGGCCACGCGGGAAGACAACGTAGGCAGCAGACGCTGTAAAAAGAAAGAAATGAAGTGAGACAAAGTGGAAAAATGGGGGGCGGGGGGGGGGGGGGCGAAAAAGGGGTGAAGAGGAAAGACAAAAAAAAGAGAGGCGGGGCTTCCGGAGACCAAGCTGAAAATAGCTCATAAAATGAGAGAGGGGACGGGACGGTGGCGACTGAGAAGGAAATGCACCCTGACAAGGACACACCAATAACTCAGATTCAATTTGCAAAGTCTCTCCTGCCGGCTGCTCGTGTTTGGCTTCTGGTCAGGACCGAGATGCCGTCCAGCCACTGCAGCCTTCGCAAAACAGAGAACTGGATCTTTCCGTGCTTGTGGGTGGACTTTGTTACATTTCAACTCTTCCTGTTTGGGTTTTTTTTTGCTGTTCTTCAGCGCATCTCTGTGTTCGCCTCCTCCTTGGCTGTTGTTGGCAATCGCATACGTGCGGCTCTGTTAGCGTTGGCTTTTATCGTGGCTCTAATGTGAAACCAGTAAACGGAAGCACCTCACTGATTTTAAAATAACCCCCACGTCATCTTTCTTTAGTTCTGTGCTCGCACTTAGAGCATCTTCCTCCAACTTTTCCCTGTATAACTTCAGCTGAACTCAAGGAGCGCGTGGACCTGAAGGCTAATCTCCATCGTAGCTGACAGATGAGTTACGCTACAATAACACCGCATACAAAAATGACCTTATAGTGTGAGTGGAAAAATCTGAAGTTTTTCTCCCCCGAGTAACTGGGTACTTTTCATTCACAGTGAGTAGTAAAGTAACCGCGACTACTTTAGAGAGTTGTGAATGTGCGTTAGCACCAGTGATGACTGGTACTAACACACGGCAGCATTCACTGCGAAAACTGTATGCAAGTGCTTGAGGTCTTAAGAAATATGGAGCAAACAGGAAGGAGAAATTTTCGACAGAGCACATGACACAGGTAGAGTTTCACCTACCTTGACATTATAAATTGCGCACACACATACTCTCTCTCTCTCTCTCTCTCTCTCTCTCTCTCTCTCTCTCTCTCTCTCTCTCTCTCTCTCTCTCTC
>JASSRZ010034092.1:0-18944 GCA_032164315.1 Malacoctenus gilli | reverse complement strand
GTGTGTGTGTGTGTGTGTGTGTGTGTGTGTGTGTGTGTGTGTGTGTGTGTGTGTGTGTGTGTGTGTGTGTGGCACACATGGATTTGTGCCACGCTTGGTCGTGTATGTACAGAGAACGAGTGGCTTTGAGGCCGTCCAGTTCTCCTCCATCATCAACCATTGATTAACTCCTGCGTTCAGAGAGTCACTCTTCTCCTCCTCACTCGCTCGGCCGAAATAACGACCTGCAGCATTATATGGTGTTGTTTTTTATCTTCGTTCCCTCCGTCCCCCCCCCTCCTCCTCCTCTGCTCCTAATTAATGTGACGTTAATGGCTTGCATCGTTTACCTCTATGAAGGCGTCATCGATTTATTGCCAAGCGGCCGATAGCGGCTTCACCCACACGCGCGCTCAAAAGGATGTTGCTTGAAAGTAAAAGCTGCCGCTTCATCGTGCGTGCGTGCGCGCACTTCTCTGCAGATCGCAAGGAAGCGACACAAGGTGATCAATACTTTCAAGAGCCCGCTGGGACAGACCAGGCCGCCACCCCCGCTGAAGCACATCGCGCTCATGCCGCTGTCTCAGATTCGTCGGGTGCTGGACCTACAGGACACCGAAGGTAACCGTCCTTTTTCTGTGCCGTGCAAACAAAGTCCGATTTTGAGTTTGTTTACAGCTACTTTGCTTGATCCAAGGTATCTACTTTCTCGTGGAAGTCACTCACTTGATGTTTTTTGCTTTCTGTCCTCAGAGTGCGTGAACGCATTTGCTTTGGTGGTGCGTCCGCCCACCGAACAGGAGAACCTGTTGTTCAGCTTCCAACTGGCTGGAGAGGAAACGGTCAAAAGCACCTGGCTGCGAACGCTTTGCCGCCACGTCGCCAACACCATCTGCAGGGCCGACGCGGTGAGAAGGACACGCTCACACAAACACACGTGGCGAAGAAGAGAATTGGTGGTTTGGATCAGTGTGGCAGGAAGCCGTAAGAGCCATTATTCTCTGGTTTCACTCAAAGATCTTAGTTTTTTCTGAAAAAGCAGCAGATTTGCATTCATCTCCTTCCATCGAAAAGAAAAAAAATAGTTTTATTGTGAAGCAAGAAATATTACAGGTCACATGAACCTTTCCAGTTAGAATACCAACGAGATGACCAGTATCTGTGTTTTTTTCCCCTATTCGACCTTTATTCACCCTGGTTGCTTCATTTGTTTATAAAGATGAATTTGAAAGCAGTCAGTGAGACCAAACTAGTCAGTTTCTCTGCCTGCTGCGGTTTGTTCCAAGTCGATGGGGCCGAATACCAAAACGCCTTTAAAAAAAAATATTGTGTTCTTAAAGCAAATCATGTAGTTTCCTTATGACATGGTCACTATCGGTTTTAAAAGACCATTTGTTGCTTTCTTTTGATATGTCCCTACAACCTCAGTGGGTGCATCTGTGACCAGAACACCGTATTTCGGTTAACGAGACCCTGGTGGAAACAGCGTATCGGGCTTTCGGTTTACATAACAGTGCAGCAGCAGGTCGAACTGCGAGTAAGACGTCACCTTGACGACCTGTGTTGTTGCAGTTTGTGTGTCACGTTGGATGAACAACTTCTTGCACTCTAAAGTCTCGCGTCATTAAGTCTGTCCGCAATTTAAAAGCAATCTGAAAATCGCCTAAAACATGAACTATGGGTTTTAATTATCACATTTATGAATTGCAACTAAATATGTCAGCTTTGACTATTAATTTAATCTGAGTGCTCCCAGTCTTTAAATTACTGAACACTCATGTTAGGTCGTCCCAGGATGAAAATTGACTATTTTATCCAGAAAATGTCAAGCAGGGCTATTTTTTCTACATTTGAGCAGTAACGCGGCATAGAGCTAAAATGTGGTCATCACCTGGACCTTGTCATCATTTGTAGTTTTGTTAAAGCAGGCCTGCTGCTGCTATGATCTATTTTTTTTCCTATTCTGTCCCAGCAATACAGCCAGGCAGAATAGAAAGAGGTGTGAGAAACACTACTTCTTGTCTGCTGTGACTCTCTTTCAGGCTCATTACACAAGTATTAACAAGCCTGTCATCGACTGGTTTTGGGGGAAACAGTCAGAAACTGTCCTGTCACTTGTTGATTAAGCACAACCAACGTTCTGCTCACTGGAAAACACAAAGGCCAGGCTGCTGCATTTAGCAGAGGAAGCAGCAGGGGGGGGTGTTGGCCTCCGGTCCACATGCTGCCTCTCAGCTGCATCCCTAATGCCTCCCCCCCCACTCCACTTGGTTGCCACCGCACTGTGAATACCAACGAGACGAAGCCCTGCTCATTAAAGTCCACTGCAGGGTAAAGGTGGAGGGGGTGTCCTGGGAGGGGGGGCTACTACAACAAACCCCAGCTTGCAACAGTTTTTACAAGAAAGGAAACGATTTGCTTATTCCAGCTGATTACATGAATTGTATAGTTCAGGTCCTAATTGAAGACGTGTATATTCTGTCACTGTCTTGCTCTTAGGAGGACCTCATTCAGTGTACAGACCCAGACTCGCTGCAAGTCAGCACCAAGGACATGGACAGCACCCTGAGCAAAGCCTCCAGAGCCATCAAGAAAACATCCAAGAAGGTAAAGGAACCAGAAACGCTCAGCTGCACAGGCTGTTCCAGCCTCCACTGACTGAGCAGCTCTCTTGCAATTGTGGACGATTTTAACCAGCATTCAAGTGGACCTGAAACTAAACCGACTCTGTCAAAGAACGCCGCTCTTTCTAAGCTGCAGTATCCGGCTGTAAACCGCTACAAACACAGCTGTGTCACAGAATGACCTAAATACAGATGGGAACAGCGTGACTCGTCTCCTCGTCTGCTGTCAGGTCCGGGGTTTTCTTTTCCCCTCCCAGCAACATCCTTTTTAACAACCTCCTCCACTGCTGTCCGCTGTCTTTGATGCTGAGCTGCCGGCAGCCAAGAGGCCCTCCAAGTCAAAATCACAAGAATCGATTGACAAGGGAACGATCAAACCTCAGACTTTTTTTTTTTTTTTTGCATTTTTGACTCGCTTACTCGGCTCGACCCAACTACTCTTTTTGTTGGTTGTGTTTCTTAAAAAAAAAAACAAAAAAACTTTCACCTTTAGTCGCTACATTTACATGCAGCGAGAGCAAATCGAACTGTTGGCTTTGCTCAACTGAATAAGGCGAGGACGAGCGCTTGAAAAGCTTTGTGAGGCGTGGGTTAGCAACCAGAGGAGGTTACGGTTACGGGAGCAGCATCATGCGGCAACAGCAGCATGGACATATCTGCCATGTTGTTGAACTTTCTCTCCAGTACGGCGAGAACTACTTCGCTCTGTCCCGAAGGACGGAGCGCCATCTGTGGGGCTGGACTCACAATGGATTACTGTTGGACACAAACACTCGGACGAAATGAGAAGTCGGAAGTGACTGCTCACCGACAGAGATGGGGATGAAAAGTGTCTGGTCGACGGCGCAGAGCTTCAACCAAGCCTGCTCTGTTTCGTCTGAGTTGTACTGCTGCATATTTTGAGTGCACAAGATAATGTTCTGTACATACTTACGAAAAAGAAATCTAAAGTGAGTCGCGTTTGTCTGTGTGTGTGGGCGCGTTCTAGGTGACGAGGGCCTTTTCATTCACCAAGACCCCGAAGCGTGTGATCCAGAGGGCATTCATGGCCAACAGTACTCCAGAGGAGAAGAGCCAGATGCTGAGTTGCGAGAACCGTGTGGGCAGCAGTTCCACGATTGCTGTAAGTTTTTGTTTGTGTGCGCGCTCGTCAGCTGCTGTGAGAGTGATATGAACCGTGAACTCTTTCTTTTTTTTCTTTTTCTCCTCCGAACATAAACCAGACCAATAGAACAGATCAACGATACAATCTCCTGTCCAAAGTCCTCCATTTACCACTGAATTGTAGCTGTGTTTCCCTCTTAACTGTTGCCCGGCTAAATAAGATGCAACTGCTGACTGGATGCCTCCAAGGTGTTTCTACTCTGTCTGCTTTACATCAACTGCACACCTCAATACTCTGTGTGTTTGGATGTGTGCGCGCGTGCGTGCGCTCGCTGATGGATACTCGGCTTGTATACGTTGGACCATCCATCTACCTCCACCTGTTCCTCATTGCTTTTCTGTTCTCTCCATCTCGTCCTCCTTCTGCCGAGGAGCAGCCAATTGATCTCTCCATCAATTCATGATGGAGCAGCTTTCTTTGATCTAACCCGATTAAAGAGCAGAAAATGGGCTCCTGCTCTTTAAACGCGCCGGGATTCTCGCCGCGCCGCAATTACTCCGACTCGCTTCGCTCACCTTCTTTTTCCATCGGTGTTGTTGGGATGTTAAATATCAGCGATATACATGTGTATATATGATTAAATCAGCAGGTGTTAAACAAGATGAAGGGGGGATGTTCAGAGCAGACAAATTATGCACAATATTCACACGCTGTTGTCAAATCATGCATGTCGATCGCCCGTTTTCCATGAGCTCAAAGATGTGAATGCAGCGTGTTTAGTAGCTGCACTGATGATTTGAGGTGTGACTGGGAGGGTTAGTGTTTCAAATAATACGTTTTGTATCGCTGCACGAACCCCTAACTGAAAATTGTCATATTCTATGAAGCCATTCACATTTTTCAAAGGAGCATTAATGGCTCCTTATTCGTCTGCTGATGATTTAGTCTCTCCTTGTTTTATCCGCTCCCTCTTCTTGTTGTCGTGGTGTGTGTGTGTGTTATGATGCTTCATGTGTCTCCCCTCTGTCATGCACTCCAGATGTCGCGCTCCACCTCCACATTCAGTTTGACTGATTCAGCCAAAAGCAGTGCCGGGGTGCAGCGCTCTAACTCTCTGGACCACCCGCCCGCCAGTGCCAGGGTCCCCGTCTGCGCACGCGCCGCCTGCACCCCGCCCCAAAGCCCCGGCCCGGCCCCGGCCAGCCAAAGCCTCGGCCCCAGTTATTGCTCCGGCACCAGCGGGCACAGTTCCATTCTGCTCGCCCCATTACCGAGCCAAATGGCGCCACCTCAGCCCAGCTCTTTAACCCAGGCCGCGGCCGCTTCCACTCCAGCTGTGCGGAACGCCGCTCCGCCCGCCTCCAAAGGTCCCCAGACCAAATTTCGGCAGCCCGCGTCCAAACCTTTGCCGGGCGGAGGATTCCAGCTGAGGTCTCCACCTCCGCAGAGTGCGAATGCTAGGGGCGGGCGCTTTGTCGAGTCACGCGGGGCTCCTCAAGCTCCCCCAGACCTTCGCAAGGTGGTCCTGACCAGCCCCCGCAGGGAGACTCTGCTGTAACCCACCACTGAGTTTGGGCCTGGAGCATGTGAGCAAGCACTACTGTTATACACTCTCATCTTGGGGCTCCACCAATAACTAATTTGATTTCAAATTAATCCTCACTACCTGCTGTGTGCACTGCATTAACATCCAAATACCACTGGTGCCTCTCAGTCCCAAATCAACTCCTTAGAAGCTAAACCCCCTTCAGCAGCGATAGATCAAAACGAGGATCTGCTCCTCGGCTCAAGTCTGAGCTTCACAAGGTACCGGGGGTGGGGGGGTGGGGGGGAGACTCCAAAGCAGTGTGGGTGTAATGCTCTTCCCCACTGGAGATTGGAAAACGTCTAAAGGGCGGAGATTTTAAGGATTGATTTGGAGGAGCTGTTCCTAAGAATGGCCGTGGTTACTAACTGCTTCCTGTTGTGGTGGTGGCGGTGTTGGTGGTGGTGGTGTAGGGATGCTCACGGGGTGCTGCTGTTACAGCTGGATGTGTATGAGTGCATAAAGAAGCCCGCTTCTTGACAGAGGCCTGCTGAAATCAGGCCGGTTTTCTTAGAGTTGATCTGATCCTTATTTACTCACTCAACAGCTTTCTGATTGCTTATGAGGTATTCAACAAAGGAGTATTCTTTGGTATTTATAGTGTGAATCTCACTCAGTGTAAAACATCAAATGTTGTGGCTTTTCCTGTATCAGTTCACCTCCATCAACAGACCCCAACTCTGCTTTTTATGCCCAACAGCCATTTTTGACTTAAAAAGCAAGTTTGGCTGTGAAACTACCAAACCACACGCACTGCAGCGTGTTCCACTGTGCTGGAAGTCTTTTGCTTTATGAGTAGCGATGTGACAAAAAATGGCCGAAAGGCTCGATTAGGCGTGTTTCGATTTATAATTCATGCAGGCTCACAAATCGTACCCCTTCTCATAAGGTCCCATGGTAAAAATTGTTGACGCTGCGGTATTTGTGTGTGAGGCCCAATAAATCACAGTTCAGGTTGATATGTAGCTCGGTGAGTTTCTGTGTTTTGGGGGCCTGAGGTTCTTTATTCAAACCAGATTTTAGACCTACTCATAAGAATGATGGTGTTCAGAGAGTCAACACAACCACAGCTTGATGCTGAGAACATTGAAAGGTTCTGACGTCGACGATAGTGAATGTTGGAGCTGTGTCCGCAGCCGAGACTCACTCACTTGCTACTACAGTCTATAAAGGCCATCTGAGCCTGTGGGTCAGCGCTTATTAATGTTAGATTTTATGACAATCGGGGATTTACAGGATTCAACAACTTGGCCCTCGGCGCGTGAGGGTGATTTTAGAAGTAATCGAGTGAGTGTCGCTCTTGATTCGTGCCAGGAAACAGGTTTAAAGTGTCATCAACAGTTTTGGATGCCTGTCAACACTGCTTGCATCACATTATGGGTTCGGGGAGGGGGTGCTCTGGATCTAAACATACTCCCCAACATGCTCAGTCGGCCTCATTAGCCTTCACCTGGTTTTGGTGGCTGTTTTTGTTTGTTTAATGCAGCCACCTGTTGGAGTTGTCCCACCTCTCTGTCCAGGTGCATCATTAATGCACACAGCTGACATGACGCAGGATCTCCTTTCACACTGCTTTGTCTCATCAGGTCCTTTGCCCCGCCCCCACACACGTTGCACAGCAACTGTGTGATGCATCGCGTGATGAGCGCCGCCTGTTATTTCAATCTTTACTCTTTGCCATCGTCCCTCTCCCGTTCTTCTTCCTCCCCAGAGAAACAGAATACAGGAAGTGGAAGTTGAGGGAGGTTTTCAGAGCACGTGCTGAAAACAATAACTTAGTGTGGACTGAGGAGGATGTTGAGCTTCGAAAACAGCTTCGCTCAACATCTGTTTCGGAATTCTCCGAGATTTGGTGCGTGATTAACTTGCCATCATCTACAATAATAGTAAATAATGCACAATGCAGCCTAAACTTGTAAAGAACAAAAGGAAACTAAGATTTCAGTCGGATGCTGAATACTTGGCAACAACAACGTGAAAAAAGAGGTAATCTATGGATAGACTTCATTTCATGTGGTCTTTAAGGGTCTTTAAGAATGCATGTTCGTGCCAGTGTGTGTGTGTGTGTGTGTGTGTGTTGGTGCTTGTTGGTGTGTATATGTATATACACACACAAACACCCCCCCCCTCTTTCAGGTGCTATTGCGCACGAGTCAACGTGCTTCACGTGCAGCTCAGCACTCTGGAGAATTCGCAGCCATTTATTGCTTCCACTGTACGTGCTGTGTTGGCACACACGTCATGTCACAACGCCTTCTGCCCCCCCCCCCCCCCCCAACTCTCCTGAGCGCTTCTTCTCCTGGCTGCATTGCCAAGCGCTTAGACAGAGACAACATGAAAACAACCAAGCAATCAGTATTATTCACTATGGTACAGGTAAAACCTGTAACTATGCGTGGGCTGATAAGCAGCATCAAAATATGACTCACGTCAGCACAGAACATGAGTGTCAGAAGCAGTGGACGCGTTAATTAGAACTAATCGGTGAACATCCTTCATGGTGTATTCTGCTGGTAAGTGGAACACATGAGGATGAAGCTCATTTTCTTCTACTGTGTGTGTGTTGGGGGGTGGGGGGGTTAGATGAGGTGAGATGAGGTGAGATGAGATGAGAACAGGCAGGCAAAGCAGAGCTCTGCCTCACAGCGTGAATGACTCTGACAAATACGCAAAGAAGTTGAGAGTGTGTGTGTGTGTGTGTGTGTGGGGGGGGTCTTCAGATAGAATCATGTTAATCAGGCGAAAGCTCAGTTGAGTGTAATAATCTTGCGCTCTTCCTGCTTCTGTGCACTTTCTACCTGGTACCCGGAGGAAGCCACGTTTCCCTCATCCCTCTGTTTAATTCTAGCAGCCAGGTAGCTCAGTGACATCACAGTTGAGACAGAGTGCACGTGTAAGCACCCATTGTTTTGTTTATCAGGATACTGGGACATCATAGAGTTAAATCAAACACACATTAGGTCAAATATCATTATGGTTTTCCTTAAAAATTGTGTTTCTTTGGGGGGTTTTTTGGACACATATGAGTAAATACAGTAGAGGCTAGACAGAAATATACTTGCACTTCCATGTTTGAGGACCCTCAAATGTTTGTTTACCAGACTTTCAAATATTGTTTTCAGAAATAAGCATCACTCTGTAACATTACGAAGCGTTTGAAATCTAACAAACATGGAACAGTTCAAGTTAGAACCAGTTATTGGACCGTTAATTCAGCACCCAGCAGGGGGCGATCGTGATGCTTCGGCTGTGCTGTCGAGCAGCTGTCATGTTGATGAGTTTATCTGGTGTTTCGCGACTGCTGACATTAGTATATGCTTAAAAAATAACATTTGATGGGTCCTGTCCCCTGAAGCACTGCAGCGGCTCTCAGAGCTCAGTTCGAACATCAGTTGTGTCTCGGACCTCAGCCAAGTGGTGCGCGCCGTCCCGGCTGACCCATATTGGGACGGTGCCTGAGAGCAGCTGCTGCACAGGTAGGCAGACACGGAGCTTTGCTGCGTTTAAGGACCTCCAGGTTGAATACGGACTCGATAGGTGAGAGAGCAGCGCGAACGCTCTTGCGCGAGGATGTTCGGTCATGTCCAGGCTGCAGAGCTGCATCTAAATGTGAAGGTCACATGACCTTGACAGACATCAGACCGTCCGAGCCTGCGTGCTTGGCCCAGCACGTCGCTGTAGTGGAGTGCGTTGGCCACTCGCGTCCGCTGTTCTCCTCGCTGCCACAATCAGAATGCAAATGAGCTCAAGTTGCAGTCTGACAGTGAGGCAGTGTGTCGCGCCACAACACGACCTACGGAGCTGCTGAACGCCTGCCGTGACCCTCTTCTGATCAGCTCCTTCTAATTCGAGTAGACAGAAAGCACATCGGGGGGGAAGGCTGCAGCGATCAGCTTTCATCTGCAGGGTCTTTGCGTTGCCTCCGAGTGCAGCAGGAAAGCAGCATTTCTAACAAAGTTTTCTTGTGGAGAGCACTCGCCCAGTGTGGGTGTGTGTGTGTGTGTGTGTGTGTCTGTGTGCGTCTCTCAGAGCCAGGTGGGAAGCTGCTGGAGTGTGGGTCTGTCGAGGACGGTTGCCCGGCCCCATTCGCTGAGGGCCAGGTTGGCTTGAAGAGGCCCACTAACAGCATTTGTCTTTGAGCAGTTTGTAATTACAAAGAAACTGCGCGCACACACACACACACAGGCCTGTGTGATACACACATAATGCGATCTGTGCTGAAAGCGGTGGTGGCAGTGTTTTTGTTAATGAGGGTGGCTGCGGGTCAGCGAGGATAAGAGGTAATCAGGTTTTTGAAAGAACAAGAAGAGGCTGATAATACTGTGAATGGATTAAAGTCCCAATGTTTTAGCACAACAGCAAAACAGAAAGGGAGTCCATGATAAGTGTCGCAGGGGGCTTTAGCTGCCCTTTTATGCATTAGTGCACGCTGTATTTCAAAATAAAAGCCCTCCGACTGCCGCAGGATCAATGATGTCATTCGTTTGTCGTGGATCAGCCGGCGGTATCTTTTATCTTTGGGGATCCAGAAAGTGCAGCGTACAACCAAAACCTATTGGCGTCACACAGACACTCAGTGCTTGTACATGCAACACGAGGAAATGCAGTTGTTGGCTGAGTTACAACTCTAGCGTGACTTTTTAAATGCCATGCACGGCTCAGTTCGACTTCTTAAGTGGAGGAAGTTAAAATGTGGGTTGTTTCACGTCATATTCCTAAAATAACACGACGACAAACCGCCGTAGCGCCGCCGCCGTTGTCGGAGCTGAACGACTCCACACGTGGCTGCGTTTGATCTGCTATCAGCACGTTCTGGTGGAGGTTCACAGTTCTCTGACAGGTGGATGAAAACAATGAGATGCTCCCTTTTATTTCTTTGTGTATTTTTTGCCTCGTTTGGTTTTTTGTTTGCAGCGCCCTCGTACTTTGGTACCAAAGTGCGGAAACGCTGCTGAAACAGTAGACGTTCATGTCGGTTGTTCCACTCGGTAAATCAGTTTTTCGAGGGTCCTACATGAGCTGTTCAAAACGGTGATTCTAACCCTCTTTCAGCTGTCACAACATCACTTCATTTCCCATGTTGCACCAGTTCGGAGAGCACCTTAGTTTCTCTGGCAGACTTTCGGGGGGTGTAGTCGGGGGGTGGTAGTCACACGGTTGCATTCTAGAACCTTTCTCCTCGAATCTATTAACGTCCCAATCGAGCACTAACGTTCTGTCGTTCTTTCCCCTCCCCGGCTTGCTTCCCGCCTCGTGCCTGCGTCTCATCCTGTTGTGTTTCGGTGCGTTCACAGGCTCACCACCACTCCCCCTCCATGGTCAATCTGTCCTCCATGTTCGAAAGGAAGTACCACACGTTCAGCCGCTCCACCACCCACCTCTTCTGAGACGCCGCCGCCTGGCCTGTGGCCGCCGATTCGACGTGACAAAGCGTCTCTGTTTCCATCCAACACTGCCTGTAAACTCAAAGTGGCCTCGCAGGTCGGTCCGGTCCGGACCGGCGCGCAGCACCAAGACGCCGCGGCCCCGCTGGAGTCGGCACTCTGGCGGGGTCGAGGAAGCCGCATGGAAGGTGGGGACATCCCCCACCACCACGATGCTGAACGGCCTGTGCTCCGCGACTGAGGACCTCCATTGGAATGGGACTGCACCATGCTACAAGCCCCTCCCCCCTCCCCCCGGTACTGCCGCTGTTTGCCTGTTCACCTCCAAAAATGAAGGGTGCTCCATTGTACAGTTTATGCCAAGTTGGAGTTTGTTGTCGATGGGTTGTTTACATGATTTGGTTATAGAGTCCAAGTCGGTGTTTTAAAAGGTGCACGTGCCTCTTTAAACCTGGAAAACAGCCTTTTTACGTTCATCTTCCCAAAGTTAACATGCCTGTGACCCCAGTGAGTCTCTGTTCAGTGAAGTGTTGACACTAAATATACGTCGCCTACTCGCACATCTGTTCGATTCACTGCCGTCCTTGTTGAAGTGAATTAACATAAAACACTAGTTTTGTTTTTATTTAACAGAGAAACATTGTTGTTTTTTGTCGTACTCCTTCAGGTTTTACTGCGCTGCATCTTTTTATTGAGCTAACTTTGTAGGAACCTTTGTATTAACAGACATTTAACGGCGCCGTCAAATCGGGCCTCATTTCTTCCAGTGTAAGTTGATCCTGGCGTAATTTACTCTTTTTCCAGCTTTTATAAAGCTTCTATTTTAACATCGAAGAGATTCATTTGAAGTGTGTGTGTTTGTGTTTTACCTTTTAGCAGAGCGTCTGTGTGTATGTCCAAGAAGGGATTCTTTCTCGTTGTATATATTTATTCCTGATGATCACCTGAGTTTTTCTGTTGTGCTATTTATGTCAGTTCCGATCTGTCACTTCTCTCCTTCTTCCTGCAGCCTCTTCGATCACTTCTCCCTTTTTATCTTCCAATTAAATGCTCTTAAACATGCAGCGTGCCCTCATCCTGGTGTCGTTTCTCATCAAGACAGTGAAGTGTAAAAATCAGCGCGGGCGTTGAGCGGATGACGGGTCACATCTGGGTTCAGTCTGCAGATGTTCCTGAAGCCACGACCCCTACAGGGGAGTAGCAGTAAATACAAAAGAAAATGCAGTACAAGTAAGCACAGATGCAGAGAAGTTACGTCTCTCATCTCTTGTCCATCATTGGACCAGGGTTGGATCTCCAGATTGTTGGTTTATGTACCGTTTTCACTTTGAATCGGCAACAAATCCTGTTTGTAAAAAGTTTTTCTTTGTTGTTTTTAATCTTTAGCTGAAGTTTAGAATTTTTCCAAATCGCAATTTGTTCTCCATGTGTTTTTGTACCAGAGGGGTCAAAATGCAACCTTTTATTACAACCTCTTCGAACCTCGCTAAAGAATTGCCTTTTCTGATCCTGAACAAAAACAGATCTAAATGGGAACACAGCAGCAGTTATTTGCCGCCTACCTTCCAATCAATAATCATCCGGCGGAGCTAGGGGGGGCGGGGGGGGGGGGTTCGCAGGGCTTCAAGTGCTGGATGCTCCGGATAGTTTCGGTAGCTTCCATTTGAGTGTGAAGCCCCGCTTGTGATTTGCATACGACTTTGAAGGGAGCTCATGAATGTTCCTCAGTACCCTTCTGTAGTTCGCTGCTCACATTTGATGTAGGAGTTGGTTCAGAAGTTTCTCGATCCCTGTAGACAAAAAGGAAAAAAAAGTAAACTTCCCTGTTTCCCCTTTTTTCTTCATAAATCAGAGCCGCTGTTTTAAAAGCGGTGTTTGAACCAACAGAATCAGTCGTGCTTTTGAAGAAAGTAAATCCAGTCGGCGAGCGCTGAACAAATGGGCAGAAAGTGGGCAAACCAGCAGGTGTTTCGCTGAAGGTGGAATGTTCAACCCGCAACAAGATGAGAAAGTTTGGAAGAGAAACCTGTGTAATCTTGGTACGGGGAGGCCAAAGAGCTGCACACAGGGAGCTGTACCGCTGTGATCCCACATTGATCATCGCGCTGGCTCATCTTCGGCTCTGCCTCTGAGGAAGAGGGAGGGGTGGGTGGGGGTCAGAACGACTGGCAAGTGAGGGGCCCACATCTCCGAAGCTTTAATTCTGAATGTGTTCGTGGGTCGCAAAGGGATATGAGACATAGGAGTGCATGTCTGCAGGCAGAGATCCTGACGACGCCGTAAATGTGACGACTGCTCTCCCCAGGACCTCATAAGTGGGAACGCAGCGTCAAATTGGTGTTTATGTTGACGTGTGACAACAAGCAAGAAGAAGAAGGCACAAGACCCAGTGTGTGTGTGTGTGTGGGCCGGGGGTGGTAGTTACAGAGTACTTCCTGTTTGGAAGCCACCTGATCGATTTGTGCCAATAAACACGATGAATGAATTGATGCAGATGCAGGAGTTTTGTGTATCGAACCACTGACGTATCTCACAACATCAAACTTGAGATTCTTAATGGAATCTGGATCTTTCCAAGCAAGTGTTTCGGCTGGAACATCATCATCACTGTGTTCACTGAAGGTAGGGAACTACTTGAGGCAGCGAAGAAAGTTCCTCTGCGGCTGCTGTGTTGTAAATTTAAAAAAGGACTGTAAACGTGAGGGTTTTTTTTTTACTAGTTAGCCCATAACTGAGTCCCTTAATGTGTGGGACTAAATGTGTTAAACGCTGGCTGCCGTCGGAACGCCGTCTCGGGAGTTGTTAATGTTCCGAGCGCAAGCAAAAAAAAAAAGTGCTCGCTGAACTTCGACACAGCTAAAAGTTGTAATTAAAAAGATGTCGGAACGCGTACGTGAGTTCATGCCGCCTGCGCACAGCCGGGCGGCGGCCGCGTGTCCTCCCGCCCTCGGCTTAACTATAATCATATTAGCCGCCCGGGAGTCGGGTGCCGTTCTGGCCGAGTCAAGGTGCGATTTTGAACGGCGTGCTCCTGAATTTCGGCCACATTAGGTTTCCCGGGCATGGCGGCGGGGGCCGAGAGGGGGAGAGCCGCTCCTGTTTTGTCCTCCCCTCGCATGCTCCCTCCTCTTCAAAGCGCGAGCTGATAATCGCGGCCCGCCGGCTGCGGCGGGGGGGGGGGGGGGGGGCGGGCCGGTGGAGCGAGCAGCGTCGCGGGGGCCCCGAGGCGGGTCCAGACAAGGGACTCGCCGCGACCAAACGGCAAGCCTTCACGGGAGGACGCGCTCCCCTTTTTATACTTGCCTTTGCCTCTACTTCAAAGGACGCCCCCAACTGCCTGTTTGTGGGTGAAACAAAAAAGAAGGGCGGGGGGGGTTGGTGGTTGAAGCTGCGACTGCTGTCCATCAAACCACAATCAACCGAGGCAGCGAGCAGTCGCTCCATCCATCTCAATGTTGTGTTGGAGGAGGATGTTTTTTATGCAGAGAGAGACATTCCACTCCACAAACGGATTACACAGAGAGAAAAAGGGGAGCAAGTCAGACATTGCGGTCCTTCAGTGGAAAGTCAAGGTGTGGAGATTGGACCTATCTGGCATAAAGCAGCTCCGCGCTGTGAGGGAAAGTTCCCAGCGTAAGGGAAAAGTTTCTGTCGTTCAAGCATGACCCAGAAGTTCTCCCAACTCGGAGCGAATCTAGGGTGGAATCCAGGCGGAAGGACGAAGAGTTTACCTACTTTTGTCCCTAACACTGCGGGTGATGTCATCTGGCTTCAAGCGTGATGAAGGCCTCCAAAGAAAGAACCGACACTCGTTCCGCCTCACCGAGGCCAAAAGCTGAAGTGGACCAGTGAAGTTTTTGGGTGCGAGCCTAATTCTCTGACGGAGGCCTCGGTCCGAAGGGAAGGACATCCCAAGCCATTTTAACCTCTGTCTAAACTCTATGGTAGAGTTTGACCCAAGACACAGAACTCTCTGAGGGCATGAATTAACCTAAAGCCAGAAAATAACCAGGAGAACAGCCTCATCCCTCCTAATTCCCATGGTCTGTCTTAGGGGTGATGAAAAAATTAAGTAAGACTGTATTACTTCCTGGGTCTGATTATACAAGGGGTATATCATGGCTTAGGTCTAATTATACCCTTAGTGTGTGTGTACACAAAGGCCTGTTACACTGGGGCTTAATGGCGAAGGAGGGTGAGCTAAAGAACTACCTGCAACATTTGATCATCAAAAAGGAAAACCATGCTTTCTTTTTCATTTTTCCTCCTGCCCCTGAACGCCACGCCTCTCTGCACCGAACCATCCTGTCAACTTTTGGACCCGAGACCTCACCGAGCATCTCTGTGATGGACGGAGTACGGAGCGTCGCTTCGTTCGTTCATCACCACGGCGACTCGGATCGACTCTGCTCGCTGCTTTCCAAGCGACAACTTCGGGGTGAGTGGGTTGTGCACGTTTTTTCCCCCCTAAGCTGTAGGTTTCATTCAGGCTATCTGCCCCCCCCCCAATCCACACCCTTAATGAGAAGTGATTGCCCTTTAACTGCGGCTCCTTCCTCTCCCTTTCAATAGGGGAGATTTTGTTGCTGTTCCCTCCTGCCTCGGATGAACCCTCGGGCTGACAGAGACCCTCGCGCCCGGCAGCCTCAGACAGAGACGGAGGGGGAGAGAGATGTTAACAAACGACTGCTGATCGATGACACAGATGAAGAAAAATGGCTGCGCGGCGCCGCCGGCTTCCAGCTACTCACGAGCCCGTAAACAGGTGAGAAACACTATTGACGTTTCGCTAAGCCGGCTGTTTACTCACCACGGAGCACATCAAAGGCTGGGAGCCGCTAACAATATTTACATGTTTTACCATAGTAATGATAGGCAGGCGCCCACCGTGACTGGGGGCGGGTGCGTATGGAAACTTTGTTGTTGTGGGTTTTTTTTTTACGCGTGTCCTTTATGATAAGCTGGTCGCTCTGAGGGGGGAGCCGCCAAACGCCACGCGTCCTCCCTCGTTCGTCGGCGGACCCGCTTTCAGCTTTCCTCACAAACGGGCCGAAATTAATTACCGACAAAATGAAGATTCAGCTTTTTTCTTCTGCCCCCCCCCTCCCCTCACTCTGTTTGAAGGTGTGTTTGGGCGGGGGGGACGCCGTGCAAGCGGCTGCTCTTCGGGGCCACAGTTTTCGCGCACGCTCCTGCTTCTGCAACGGAGATGTTTGTCGATAGCATCGATTATGGGGGTGGGGGGTGGGGGGGCGCTCGTTCCCTTTGAGGAGCCACCGAGGATGCAACGTGGACCCCCGATGCTGAGGTGGGGTCGACACGGCAGGTCTGAGCACCGTTTGCTCTTTTACGTGCGGTTTAAATAAAACAACTTGGGAAGGGGGAAAAAAAAGGCCTTTTAATCAAACGAGGAGTTCTGCCTGAACAAAGCCGCGCAACAAAGCGATTCCGTTCATACTTCCAGGAGAAGGAGGCACAAGGCTGTGGGTCCCAGAACACAGGTCAGGCAGGTACAGGAACAGTGACAATGGTGTTCCACATGGTTCACTGTAAGAGCCTCGTCGGTTCTTCCGAACAATCGACCGGTAGATTGGCTCCGCAGCAACGTGTAGTCCCATTGTCATGGTGATGAGATGCAATTTTCGTAAAAATAGCAAGAACATGAACACAGGAAGCCATGTGAGCGTCGACCAATGAGATCCCTCCATTGGTCTCATTGGCTTTGAAACTGGGAAAACAGGAAAATACAGTTAAAACAGCATTTTTCACAGTTTTAGTTTCTGCACAAGTCAATATGAATTGTGAAACCATGAGAGTAAAGCCGAGTCCTGGTCCACGAGGAAACATGGGTCTTGGTTTGTTTGTAGATAAACTCTGATAACTGTGGGGGCTTCCAGACCAGAATAGTGTGGGGACTTCAGGTGGTCAGTGAGTCAAGACTGACTTTCACACCATAAGTGAATCACAACTTGCTTGGTTTGGTAAAAAAAAAAAAACAACAAAAAAACCCCAATACTGTTTCCTGTTGTTTGCTTGCTTTGAAGTTTTGAATAAAAAAAGTACTGCACCTTTAAAAGTACTGATGTGCAAAGCAGCGTCATGAATGATCACCTCCAAAATTCTCTCTTACAAACGTTCAAGGGCTGCAGCCCTGACATATGTCCCAGCATGCACCACACAACTTGCAGGCCCTCCACTGAGAAGGCAGAGCGCTGACGCATCACGCAGACGGTGGCATGTGGAGGCGCGACCGTCACCCTGATCAAGTGCTCCAAGACTTGAAAGGAGGTTAAAGGAAGACAAGTGTCGAGACTGCGTGCGCGCGCGCGCGTGTGTGTGTGTGTGTGTGTGTGTGTGTGTGTTTTTGTGTTTTTGTCAGTACTGATGATGGGGATGGAGAGGACCAGTCATCAGTTCAGTGTTTCACTGAACATTATGTCACCTGTTTGTGATGCCGTAACAGCCACCACACATCGACAATAACAGACTCAAAACTATATGAATTTACATTGTAGCAGAGGAAATCTTTCATTTTGTATTAAAAGCCCCCCCCCCACACACACACACACACATACACACATTTGCACACTTGGAATGCATCTTGCCCCTGTTCAGACCAATCTGGGGACCACATTGGGAGTTAGGTGATGTTATATTCCATCTACCTGTCTGACTTTCACTTGGGATAACAACGACATCATCATCAGACGGATGAGATCTGCCAAACTTAAATCCAAAGAGCGCTTATCAAACTGCTCGTGTGTGTGTGTGTGTGTGTGTGAGAGAGAGAGAGAGAGAGAGGGTGAGACAAAGATGAAACATAAGGATGGTAATGGCTTATTGATGATGTAATCCTGGAGGGGCCTATTGAAGATCTCACGGCTCACCACCAGGGCGATGAACAAAGGAAGCCAGAGAGTGCGAAACACAGAGATCAACCTTGATGTGTTAATGAGCGCGGGCCAAAGAGCAGGCGGACCCTCCTCCTGCCCCCCCCCCTACGTCAGGTGACCTTCCCCCTAATCTCCTTACTGCAGCTCCCGGCGCCGCTCTCTCTGATGGCGTCAGCAGCGTTCGGCTCCGCTCGCCGCGTCCGACGGCTGAGCAGCATTTATTTTTTACACACCGAGGGTGCGTTTGTGTTTTCGGGCAGGATCCGCGGGATGATTTATTGATCTCCGTCACCGAGAACGTTTCGCACATGCAAATCCGTTTTTTCTTCTGAAGACACGGAGCCCGAGGGCGACGCCGGTGCTCAGATTTGACCTACAATGGGCGAACTGAGAGCTTGTCTCATAGTTACGACATTCGGCAGCGCCGGGTTTTGTTTCGGGTCACAGCGAACAAACACTTTCAATGTTCAGAGGAGCTTTTACAACTACAAAACAATGGAAAATTGCAACTGTTTGTATCTGTTTACAGGTTTGAGTGAGTGAGTGAGTGAGTGAGTGAGTGAGTGAGTGACTGACTTACTGACTGACTGACTGATTGACTGGCTGACAGACTGACTGACTGACTGACTGACTGACTGACTGGTTGACTGACTGACTGACTGATTGACTGACTGACTGACTGACTGACTGACTGACTGACTGACTGACTGATTGACTGACTGACTGACTGACTGACTGGTCGACTAACTGACTGACTGACTGACTGATTGACTGACTGACTGACTGACTGACTGACTGACTAACTGGCTGACAAACTGGCTGACAGACTGACAGACTGACTGACTGACTGACTGACTGACTGACCGACTGACTGACTAACTGGCTGACAAACTGGCTGACAGACTGACTGATTGACTGACTGACTGACTGACTGACTGGCCGACTCACTCACTGACTGACTCACTGAGGGACTGACTGACTGACTGCCTTTATTTTGTTCCTTCCTGCCTTCTTCTCGTTAATTCACCAGTGTAAATAAAGTTGCACGGCACCCTTGAACCCACACGTGGTTTTCGTTGCTGCTCCTGATCTGCCTCCTTCGTAGACCTGCCCCTACCTGCAGAGGCTGAGCGATGCATGTACGACATTTTGTGGGGAGCCGAGAGATGAAACCTGTGTCAGTCTGAAACTATCCTGTTGTAGCGCCACTTTGCAACCCAAAACAGACCGGCCGGAGTCTCTCTCCACACTTGACATTCTGTCCAGCTCCAGTGCAAGGAGGCCAGCCGGGTCAGATGGTTCAAACACACACACACACACACACACACACACACACACACACACACACACACACACACACACACACACACACAC
>JASSRZ010034090.1:0-18962 GCA_032164315.1 Malacoctenus gilli | reverse complement strand
GTGTGTGTGTGTGTGTGTGTGTGTGTGTGTGTGTGTGTGTGTGTGTGTGTGTGTGTGTGTGTGTGTGTGTGTGGCTCGGCTTCCTGCACAAAAGGTGCGGGTTACACGGAGCAGACGGCTCAGGAGCGGCTTCGCCGGCTCCCGGGACGAGAGCGCGCACCATAAAGAGCGTCTCTGCGCGAGTGCGAGCGCGAGTCCCGTCCGATTTCGCGGCCGCGTCACTGTTTCGGGGCGGATAACATTTGATTTGGTGCTCCGGAACTTTAGCTGAGCGCGAAGCGTCTGGGCCCGCCGCGCGGTAGGCGGTGTCTGTCTAAACTTGAGACGTGCCGCTGCCGCGCTCCTACGAGCGCTGCTCGGTCGCGCGGCGCGGCGCGGCTGCGGCGCGGGCGGGCGGGCCGGCGGCGGACTCAGCCCAAACAGACCGACATCGCGCCCGATCACGCCTCTCACGTTCGGTTTGAGCGCCATCCTAAACCCGGTAGTTTCTTCTTCTTTATTCCGCACATCGACGTGATCCCGCAACGCTCCCGCTTCTGCCTCATTAAATCCTTTGTATCGCCGCTGACAGCACACTCTCCACCCTGCCTTCCTTCCCCGTGGGTGCAAACTTGAGTAGGCTACAGGAGGCGGCTTTCGTTATTTCTGACATTTGTGTCTCTCTCCAAGTGGGAGGTGTTTCACAGCAACGCCGTCCACCCCGGAGAAGAGCGCCAGACCCAATGTTACTCAATTGCACAACACAAAGAGCCGTTCCCGCACAGCAACTTCGATTGAACCGCTCTCCTCTGGAGTGAGAGCAGCTGCTTCATCTCCACTCAGTCTCCACCCTTCTTCTCCTTTCTTTGGAGTGTAATTTTTCATCCAACTTTGTGTCGTTTGCAGCCACCCTCGCCTTCTATTCAGGGGGATGAACCAATGGAAACGGGCTGCGAGGAAGAGGAACGGAGAGAAAATGAAGAAGAGGAGGAGGTGGAGGAGGAGGAGGAGGAGGAGGTGGAGGAGGAGGAGGAGGAGGATGATCCCCGGAGTTCCGATGAGGAGGGAGGACTATCCCTGGTAGCCATGACAACCGAACCAGAGCTCATTGAGAAAACCACAGAAGATGCTGAGATCCAGAAAGCATCAAAGCAGGAGGGTCCTGGACAGCAGCAAGGTGGCAAAGGTGTGTGTGTGTGTGCGTGTGTGCGTGCGTGCGTGCGTGCGTGCGTGCGTGCGTGCGTGCGTGCGTGCGTGCATGTGTGAATGGATGGACTCAAGACGGAAAACACATAAATTGGCCACTTTTGTCATTTTCTTACTCTGTTCAATGTTTTTTTTTCTTGGAAGTCCATCAAAGTTTTATAAAATGACACTTTGGGGCCACATGATGACATCATTTCCTCATTATCCACTGGATTTGCATTTTCTCTGTAATCATATGGTACTTTCTGGAATACTTCCCACCCTTGGCAACATTTGTGTTGAAAATCAGAGTGGAGGAGTGTTTATCTTCATTTTAACTTGTTTGATTATCCAGAAACAACAAAACATGGTGTCTGAGCAAAACTCGGTGCAATATGTGGTGTAAACAATATACATTCAAGGTCAGGCTGGTTCCTTTCAATGCATTTACTCCTGCTTTAATTTTCAAAGTAAAAGCCAGTTGTTTGAGCATCAATGTGTCCATTTTTGCCAGTTAGTCAGTTTCTATGTCACCGAGCCAGTAAAAACTGTTCCTCCACATTAAAAGCTCCTCAAGCCATTTAAGTTTTTCAATTTAAAATTTTGACCTTCATACCATTTTTCTTTTAAAATTGTAGCTTAAACAACAGTTGACCAAATATGCATCCGATCACTTCATTGTCAGAGAAGGATTAGTCCGTATTCAAAAAAAGCCCTCAAGCCCTACCTGCGACCTCTGGCGCCCCCCGAAGGTGGCCCCACACCCCAATTTGCCAACCTTTGTGATGAAGTGCCCATCCAGTAATTAGCTGTTTCAGAAATATTGAAAGAAAGGGTTGCCAGATTCTGCACTCTGTCCAAACAAATCAAGTTGATGCCAGCGATGTGTTTCAATAAAGTTTGGTACAAACTGATACAAAACTGCAGCTGACTGTTGCAGCGCAGCTTAGCCAGAGAATGATCTGACCAGCGTAGCCTTTGCTTTTCATTTACTTGACTCGTATACTGTCTGTTTTGATATGGGAACTATTACCAACCCTTCAGTTTTTTTCTCTTTACTAATTTTTTTTTTCATTTTTTTTCTACCCTCTTTTAATCTGGTTTATGCTGCTGTTTGTTTCAGGGCTGTCCATAATGGGTTTCCCCCCTAAAGCGCAGCCCCCGCCTGCTGCTGCCACCGCCTCGCCGCCGCAGTGTAACGGTACCTGCTCGGAGGAGCGAGCTGCTGCCCCTGAGCCGCCACATACGGAGGCACAAGTGAGTGAGAGCGTTTGCATCTGCTTTGTTGTTGTTTTTTTTTATATATTTGTCGTATTATAGTTTTCCCTTCCATTATCAAACCACATCAGTTGGAGGCGACCACAGCTGCCGCTGCCGCAGCAGGTTCTTCTAAAGTTTAGAGGATGTTGGAAAAAAAGAGAAAACAGCAGAATGCTCCTGTGTGTTTTCCGCCGTTTTCTTTCAACGTTAAAAAGAAGAAAAAAGAACAGGTGATGAAGAAACATGCCGGACCAAAAGTTATGTTATAAATGAGAAGCCTTGAGATAAATTCGTCACATGAATTTCAAACTTAAGTTAAGGCCAGATTAATGTATTCTTCCTTTTTGTATTCTTCCTTTGTTTTAATGGGGTTTGTTTATTCCAACTCAAGTTTGTGGTGAGAAAGTTGCACAGCAGGTATTGATGATCCATCAAACACACAAGGAAGTAAAGAAATGGCCGTGAGCATGGAGGAAGAATCTGCTTTAGGTCCTAAACAACACCTAAAAACAACACGAATCAATAATATCAATGACCCAACGCTGAACCCCGACAGTCAAACTCCAGTTGCACTCCCCCCCCCCCCCTAAAATCCCAGATCATCCTTTCACTTCATGCCCGTCTCTGAGTCATCCTCTTTCACCGCAGGTTTACTGTTCATATTGTAGGAAGAGGAAACGTTGACTTCACATCTGATCCCTCATTCGTATGCAAACTTTAAACTGTATCCAAAAACACTGGGGTGAAATCTGGACGTCAGAGCTGCAGTGAGGTGAGACGATCACAGAGTTGGACTCTTTCTATATTTTACGAGGACATCATTGTTTGGGAGTTTATGCATGACCTGAAAGGCAGCCTAAACAGCTAATGTGCTGTAAAACGTAATGTAAGTTTGGCGCAGCTGAAAGCCTGTCATGTGTAGCTGGGTGTGTTTGAGCACCAATGTTCATCTGAAAAGAAAAGGGAGCGAACCTTCTTGTGCACGTTTGCGTCGGCAGGAATGTACGGAGGAGTCTGTTGATGTTTGTGTGACGGTGTCGAAAGCGATGCGTGACCTCTGCTCAGAGCGAACGATGCAGTTGTGATAGACATAAGCCAGGGAGTGATTGATGCTCGCAGTTTGTCAGTCAACATGACGGCTGGTTCGCTTTCCGCTGAGTTTGGTGGCAGATGGCGGTTTGTCTCCGTGGAGGGCAGTTCGGGGCCTCCGGTGAAAGTCAGGTGGAAAGAAAAATCCCGTTGAATTTGTGAAGTTGGTGGCTCTTCTCAGGTTCTCCACCGTGGGGGGGGGGGGTCGATCATCAGCGCCGTCAAACTTCACTCACCCCGTCAGTCCTCGCCGTTACCTCCGCATACCATCCCTCCCTTTGTCGTGGCAGATGGCCCGAATGTCCCCGCGCAGTTTTGTCGCTGCTCCCGACGCAGCCGGCTCCGCCCGTCCTTCATTTTTCAGCGGAGGTCGCGCCACGCCGGCGCTCTCAGCACGCCCCCCGCTCATGACACCGCGGCTATGCATTTTGTTTTGTCTTTTTCAGAACCAGCAGCAGCAGCAGCAGCGTGATGGATCGAGCCTCACGTCCTCTGGCTTTAACAGTTGAGTCCCGGTTGTTGATGGCCGTTTGGAGGGGTGCATGTGAAAGGGGCCCCCCCTTTCAGGAGGGGTGGGGGTTGCAGCTGGAGTCACACTCTGTTCAATATGCTCCACGCAGGCTTGGAGTGTAAGACAGAGGTCGGCGTGTCGTCGTGCCTGCTCACACCTACCGCCTCCCCGAGAGACTCCAGCCTGTCGGACGAACGAGGGATTAGCGTGAGCAGCAGCGGGTGAGTCCAGAGCAGATGGTCGAGGATGCTGATGCGCGTCTCTGGATGCCTGTTTTCTGTACATTTCATTCAACACGTAGAATATCAAATATGTAAAACCAACAATGATGAGATGAACCGTGTTCCTTGTTTTATCACTCCTGCAGATATTGCTCCTACAAAATAAAGGCTTATCACAAATATGAGTCGCAACAAGAAACCATTTGAAGTTTCTTCTGCAGTCTGTTGTTTGTTTGTGGTTCTCTTTCCTGGTTTTTTTTTTCCTTTCTCAACACAGTTTTTGACAAATATTCTTCATTTCTAATTTTCTCGTGAGACTCTGGAAATTTGCGGTGTTCAAGCTCACTTCAAATAGTCACCAAATCTTTGTTTTTTTGTTCCAGATTGACTCTGTTTTGATTGAATATAGAAATGTGAAATTTTTACATTTATTGGTAATTTAAAAATTATATGTGCGTTTACTTGACCTGACTTGACAACACAACTTGATAAATCTGTGAAAACAATGGAAAAAAAACTGGGTTTTTTTTTTCGCTATGTGTGTTTGTTTTTGTCTTTTTTGCTGTGTGAAATTTGAGGTAAAAATGTCTCGTTTTACTTTCCAGCCTCATGAAGTCCGAGGGTCTCAGTGGGAGCCCAGTGGACTGGACAGTGTCCGACGTGGTCAGTTATTTCACAGCGGCCGGTTTCCCCGAGCAGGCTGCTGCCTTCAGGACTCAGGTAAGCTTGCAGTCACCACTCGCAGCCATTGGAGGGCGCCACAGGCAGGCTCCAGAGCGTGTCCTTCTACTTACCCCTGCCCCCATGCACTGCTTTGCTCTCTTCATTAGGAGATCGACGGAAAGTCCCTCCTCCTCATGCAGCGTAACGATGTTTTGACTGGCCTGTCAATCAGGCTCGGCCCCGCCCTCAAGATCTATGAGCGTCACGTAAAGGTTCTCCAAAAAACACACTTTGAGGACGACGACCTCTAATGACGCACACACACACAGAGACGGTTCAGTCTGTATCTACATATAGCACAGGTAGTAAGATGATGCATGCGTGATATAGGAAACAATACTCCTGATTTTTATCTCATGTCAAAGTACACACACACACACACACACGCACACACACACACACGCACACACACAAACACTTCTCTGTTGCTGACCTTCAACAACGTGATTCTCTGGACGACTTTCTACCAAACTGAGCACAAACATTGAAGGGACAAAGTCGAGTCATCAAAAGACATTTTTGAGATGCAGAGATGCAAAAACAATCATGCAAGTACTTGTTGTTTTGTTTCTTTTTTTTACTAAAGTTGAGCACTTTGCATTTTTATTGATTAAACTGTGTTGATTGTTTATGTTTGTAATCGTTACTTTGTGCTGACTCTCACGCACAGTCTGACAGAGGAGGGGTTTCCCCCCCCCGAGCTGCGTTTGCATGAGTTTCGATGTGCGTCCGTGAGCCCGTTCACGTGCGTGTCGACGGTGCATGTTGGTTTGGAGCTGCAACAAGTTAAAAGGTTGACTCGATCAAACACGGGAGGTCGCGGCAGTGTACCGCGGCGCCGGAATCGTGTTGTTCAGCCTAATGATGAAGAAAAAAAATTGAAAAAACATAAATATTGCTGCAGGGTTTTGTGACCTTTGGGTTGCTGGTTAAAGCAATAAACGGAGCGCCTCTGCTTTCGAGGTTGTCGTCATCTTTTGGATCTCGAGACGGTTCGAAGATTTTTTTTTGTAGCTCAATGTTTCACTGAAAAATCTGACTTTTTTTTTTTTTTTTTTGCACAAGGCTCCTCTGGACTTTGCATCCCCACATCAGTGGTTGCTCTCACAAAGATGTATTGAAAATATCTCCCATCCAAGGCGTGCAGAGGAGGAAGTGAGCGTCCACCGGGCATCTCCAAGCAGGCGAATCAAAAGCTCGGTGAATGAAACGGTGAAATATCACCTCCAAAAGTAGAAAGTTTCTATGTGCAAACTCATGGAAACTTTCTGCAAATGGTCATTTTTGCGTCTCCAAAGAGCTGCTGCCACATTCAGTTTGAGTATCAATAGCTGTTATCATGCACACGTGGGGGAGTTTTTGGTGCTTGAAGCGAGCAGATCCGAAGCGTTTTGGACTGAAGGAGGAGTGACTTTAAGAGGAGTGAAAGCATCTTTGTGAGACCAGCCACAGAGTGAGCGGCAGAAATCTTGATCACACCAGCGAACTGAACCTGAATCAGCAGAACAATCAACTCTCAGCTTTATAATAAACTGTAAATATGATGGAGCGGACTCATTTATTGCATTATCAGCCATTTGTATGGTAACCTATTAGAATAAACATTATCGCAGGGTGAAGCTGATTCAATCAATCTCACACCACCAGCGTTTTTTACCAGTTTTTAACGGTTAGTACTGGGAACCAAATTCTGTCCGACAGTAACACAACTGGTTTCCATCTGAACAGGACACATTCCAGGTTTCAAATGGCAAAAATGCATCATTTTTTTTGTTGATTATGTTTCTCTTTTTCTTCTTTACAATCTTCTTCCTCAACTTTTCTATTATGTTTGTTTTGACCAAACACTCGTTGAAACGAGCGCCACTGTCTTTTCTTTGAAACGTCCTCTACCTCTCACCTTTTTCCCTCATTCCATGTACACTTTATCAGGTGGTTACAGAAGGTGTTTGTTTCTCTGTCCTCGTCGTCATTTCATTCCCAGTCGTGTTTCAGTCCCGATTCTCCAAAGGAGGAATGTACAGAGAGTCCACAGCCCCTCGTTTGGCTCCGTCTTGCTTTTGTTTAAAGGGAGATTTTTCGTAATAAAAGTTTACATTCAAACACCGTCATGTGTGGATGCTCACTTGTCACCGTTCTTGTTTGCATGTTGTCAAAGTGTTTTACGCTCGCATGTATCAGTGTCAGTGTGTGTGTGTGTGTGTGGGGGGGGGGACGTGCTGTCAATTTAGCAGCAGCTGGGTCTGACTCTAAGGGGTCAAAGATCAGACGACCGGTCTTGTGACACATCAGGATACAAATGAAGATATGGAGATTACAGTCGAAGTATAAACAGCTATAAAAGATATTTTGCGCCTCCAAACATTTGATTTTAGTGTTGTTTTCACAAATGCAAACATCCCACAGATGATCCAGACCCACTTGAACAAAAACATCGCTGATCTACTAAAGCTTCGCATGTGTGAAAACTTTGTACAAATGGGAAATAAGTTTCTATCAGAAAGCATCAGAATCCTGGCAGGAGTTTATGTTAAAAGATGAATTTACAAAGTGCAATGTGATTTTCGATTCACAGTGGATCAAATCGACTTCTACATTAACTCTTTGCAAAAGAAAGTGTAAACTGGCTCAGCCTTTACTGGAGACGCTGCTGTTAAGGGCTGCGGGGAGTGTTTTCCTTACACAGTAGTTTATCCTTTGTTGCCCATGTTTGCTTCAGTGTCATAGTTTTTTTTTCTTCTGATTTTTTAACCTCTTCACATCTTTGTTGTTTCCCTTTTTTAAACAAAACACAGTTAGCCACTTGGCTTATATTGAGAGCTGGCCTTGTTAACATTTTTTTCGGGCTAGTTTTGGCCCACGATAATCGCGAGGTAAGGATCTGACACGGTGACAGTCTCAGTCTTTCTCCCAGGGTCTGGTTTCCCTTGCAGGCCAGGGGTGTCAAACATCCAGACCGTGGGCCAAAACTGGCTCGCGATAGCATTTATTCTGGCCCACAAGGAGATCTTGTTGACAGTAAAAATTTCAAATTGACAATTGAAAGGAATCCTACTTCTTTTCATTGTGGGTCAAACTCATTTTGGCTGTTAGAGACAAAACTCAAGAATAAGACCAAGAACTGACCAGCAGGTGACAGCCATACTGTCAGAGAAGCAACTGAGTGAATGCTAGCAATCCATGAAAATAAAGAAAAGGCCTAAATACAGAATGTTAATGCAAAAAAAATCGGAGTTGTCATTCGTTAAAGGTTATTTTGCTACAGTGTTACTGAGTTTGGCTGAATAGGCAGCCCCTGAAACCTAAATGAATTTGACACCTCGACTCTGGACTCTCTTTTCTTTGCATTTGCGGTTTAGTTTCAGGAGAGAGGGAGGAAATATTACACTATATCTGCTCTGGGATGCTCTCCAAGGTAAGTGCTTGAGATCTCTGTGTGTACATGAGAGTGTGCGACCATGATGGGGTTATAATAAGACGGGGGGGCCGCCACTACATTGCTTTTAATAAACAGGGAGTTTGCAGCTCCCACAAACATTGGTGTTTTGAAACAACAGAAGGAAACCTCTCAGCAGGAGAAACTCCGGGCTTCAAATCCTCAGCAGCACAAGTCAGACGGACTCAAATGTGAAGTCTTCGCCGCTGTTTAGGATCGAGGCGGACTCCTGAACTGTCCCCAGCAAAACGGGAGCAGAGAAGCAGAGAGCCGGGATCGGGCGTGAACCCTGAGCGGGGAAGGTTGAGGCCATCTGAAAGCCCCTGAAAAAGACAAAAAGGAGGCGGAATGCCTGGCTCAGGAGGCGCAGAGTGAGTGGAACAGCTGCTTCAGCACTCCATGTCTGTGTCTGCATCTGTGTGTGCATGCTCCCTCATGCATATTTTAACATATAGTAGGATATCTCTCATATACAGACATGTTTCATGCACTTGCTTTGTGTCTTGAAACATGCCAGTGATACATCTCAGAGAGTTTGAAGAGTAAGTAAACACGCAACATGTCTTTTTGCTCCAAATACTGAGAGAACAATGAGATATTTTCACAAGTTTATAGAGTCAAATTGTTGCTATGAGGAGCGTCAAAGTGATTCTAAATACAGCTCAGTGTCACATGGGGGAAATTAGAGCTTCGTGTCCAGAGCTCGCATGTGAGAGTCATAATGTGTCTCTTGTTGGGAAGCCCGAAGGGAGAAGATTTCTCCACCGCTATTCTCAAGCAGAAACACAGACCAAACAGACTGATAGTTGATGAAGCCCTCAATGAAGACAGCAGCATTGTCAGCCTGTCACAGGTGTGTGTGTGGCGCCAAATCCATCCAACCACAAGGACACCACATGCACGCGTAGGACTGGCCTGAGGGTTGTGTGTGTGTGTGTGCGTGTGTGTGTGTGTGTTTGTGTGCGTGTGTGTGTGTGTGTGTGCGTGTGTGTGTGTGTCCACTAGAAAAAGACCGAGGAGCTGCAGCTCTTCCGAGGAGACACTGTGGTGTTGCGAGGGCGCAAGCGGCGCCAAACGGTGTGCATCGTCCTGACGGACGAAACCTGCGGGGACGAGAAGATTCGCATGAACCGCGTGACGCGCAGCAACCTGCGTGTTCGACTCGGTGATGTCGTCAGGTGAGAGCTCGCTGTCTGTGGAAGCCGAGGGCATCACATCACACGGTCTGACAGAATACGTCGTGTGTGTGTGTCATCACAGCATCCACGCCTGTCCCGATATCAAGTATGGGAAAAAGATCCACATTCTCCCCATCGATGACACCATACAGGGTCTCACGGGGAACCTGTTTGAGGTTTTCCTCAAACCGTACTTCCTGGAGGCTTATCGGCCTGTTCACAAAGGTACCACAACAGCTCTGATTGAGCCAAACGTCCCGTATTCGCCGAATCAAGTCCGCAAACGTCCAGCTTTAAACGCCCCCTTGACTGCAGTGGCCGCCTGCGTGTGTTGTCAGGGGACATCTTCCTGGTCCGGGGGAGCATGAGGGCAGTGGAGTTCAAGGTGGTGGAGACGGACCCCAGCCCGCACTGCATCGTGGCCCCTGACACGGTCATCTACTGCGAGGGGGAGCCAATCAAAAGAGAGGTGGGTGGGCGCGGCAAAAGGCGTCACCTAAGCACACGCTGCCTGTTTGTCAGCAAACATGCAGACTCGAACTGAAGTCCCAAACCAGGTCTGAAAATTTGGGGAAAAAACAGGTGCCGATGTCAGAAAACTCCGAAAGTAATCAAGTGTTGGTCCCGTCTCACTTTGTCCTCTGCGGCAGGACGAAGAGGAGAACCTGAACGATATCGGCTACGACGACATCGGGGGCTGCCGAAAGCAGCTGGCCCAGATCAAGGAGATGGTGGAGCTTCCCCTCAGACACCCGGGACTCTTCAAGGCCATCGGAGTGAAGGTATCCGGCGTGCACGCCAGCGGCCTCCTCCTCTTGCATCACCACTCGTTTCCTCGCAACGACTCAGTGTGTTTCCTCCCTCCGCGCTCTTCCCCCGCGTTCACAGCCCCCCAGAGGCATCCTGCTCTACGGCCCTGCAGGCACCGGCAAAACCCTGGTGGCTCGAGCTGTAGCCAATGAAACGGGCGCCTTCTTCTTCCTCATTAACGGTGAGGCTCGCCTGTAATTACACTGTCAGTGAGACCCAAAGTTAGTGATGGTGCCTTGCACAGGCGCAATGCAGCGTGAAATGGTTTTAACTGACATAAAATAACATTAAAATGTATAAAAGTGCCTGCATGACAGTTCTTGACGTTCATCCTCCCAGAAATCTTTTCCAGTTTGAGTAGAATTAGATGATTTACAAGAGCGGAGAAAAGTTGGCTTCTGCTCTCCTCTTTTTGTCGTTTAATTTACCACATTCAACTCTGCTGCTCATCCCACAAATGCATGTTTTAAACTGTGTCAGATGTGATGCAATTCAAAAGGAAAACAGTTTCATACAATAATATTACAATTTCTAAGGTGCATTTTTACATTTTCAAATAGATATAGTACCTTTCAAAATAAACTAATGAGAATTATTGCCTACCATAATCTGCCTGATAAATACTGCTTGAAATCCAGCAATTTTTGTAAAGTTCATCAAGTTTCGTCTTTATAAAAAGTAAATAAACATTTAGCATAAGATTTTTAACATTGTTTTTTATAACTCTTCACATATTTAAGGTAATCACTGCCACTTTCCAAACAAATGATGTCTTTCTAGTTCTGGTGCTAAGCACTGAAACTTGACATGAGGTTTCACTTCTGTAGATGATGGGTGTTTGGGATTTTGTTTGGCATAACGTGATTTATTTGGTGACCAGGTCCCGAGATCATGAGCAAACTGGCGGGAGAGTCCGAAAGCAACCTGAGGAAGGCCTTCGAGGAGGCGGAGAACAACGCTCCGGCCATCATCTTCATAGACGAGCTGGACGCCATCGCTCCAAAGAGAGAGAAGGTGAAACGGTTTTAGAGCCGAGTCGGAAAAAACGAGTCGAGCGCTTCCCACGTAGTGTGAAAATGCAAACGAGACCAAAAAACGTGCGAGTGTGATTGTGTGTTTCAGACTCACGGTGAAGTGGAGAGGCGCATCGTGTCCCAGCTCCTGACCCTGATGGACGGCCTGAAGCAAAGGGCTCATGTGGTCGTCATGGCAGCGACCAACCGCCCAAACAGCGTGGACTCGGCTCTGAGACGCTTCGGTCAGTGCTGCCACGCGCGTGCACACTCACGCGCACGCCAACAGACAGTCGGACACATAGCTGCCGTTTGCCTCCAGGCAGGTTTGACCGAGAGATCGACATCGGGATACCAGATTCCACCGGGCGGCTGGAAATCCTGCAGATTCACACCAAGAACATGAAGCTGTCGGAGGATGTCGACCTGGAGAAGGTGAGGGGACCTACAGGACATTGTTTGATACTTAGTGTTGTATTTACAAAACAACAAGCTCAGTTTTGTTCAAATATGTAATCATTGGGTGGTTTCTAAAGACAATGAACATCACAAATCAATATGATATTGGCAAATACAGATAAAAAAAATTGTGTTAAAAAAATCTGGGTTTCCTCAATAAAAATGAATATTAAGAATTTGAAACTCTTTAATTTGATGATATTCAGATTTTCTTTCTCTCACTGGGAAGAAAAACAAAGTATTTTCTTTTTTTTTTGCATAAGTATAGTGGGAAAATTTGGAGATGCAGAAATTCCATTAAAAATCATTTTGACCTGCATTTTTTACGATGATGGGAGACACAAAAGTACAAGAAATGACATGCCTCACAGCGCATATATTCATTCATGTGAATGGATGTGGAATGTAATGAAAATCAGCCCCTCGATGACGGGTCAGCTTGTTCTAACTGTGTTTCAAGACTTTCTTGAAAAAATCATGTAAACAGGTGAACATTCAACCACTAAACTCCCAGATTTAACAGTAGTGAGGATGTACATCCTCATTTGGTGGCATCTCCTCCGAGGCTGATTTGCATGAGCGTTGTAAAGAAAAAAATTAATGACGCGCTGGAGTTGTTCCAACACGTTTTCAGATCGCCACAGAGACTCACGGCCATGTGGGGGCAGACGTGGCAGCCTTGTGCTCGGAAGCGGCGCTGCAGGCCATCCGCAAGAAGATGACCCTCATCGACCTGGAGGACGAAACCATCGACGCCGACCTGCTCAATTCCCTGGCAGTCACAATGGACGACTTCCAAGTACAAAAACCCGCCCACGTGCTCTCGATGTGCATGCAGAACGCATAAACTTTAGCTCCTTGGAAAAAAAAAGTCTTCCCGGGTATAAGTCGCTAATGACCTCCTGAATGGGGGACAGATGATATTTGTGAATGCATACAGTCGTGTCTTTGTTCACCCGAAGCCATCTTCGCTCTCCTCAGTGGGCGCTGAGTCAGAGCAACCCCTCGGCTCTGAGAGAGACCACCGCAGAGGTGCCTCAGGTCACCTGGGATGATGTCGGGGGGCTGGACGAGGTCAAGAGAGAACTGCAGGAGCTCGTTCAGGTCAAGGCTGCCCAAAACCCACAAACACAAGACATGAACCCAGCGTTTCCAAAAAACTCTTTCCCGGGGGTCCTTTTTGTTCGTTTCAACCTTTCACCCCCCCTTTGAAGAGCAGATAATTTCATCTCCAGTCATTATTACTCTAAAGGTCAAATTGAAGTATGAAAGTCTTTCTGGTGTCCGATATATGTTTTAATTCATTCGGTTGGTAACATACATGTGTGGACTTCTTCTCAATTAGACCAAATTAATGGAGTAACAACCCAGTATACATATGCATATCCTTTGTTTGATATCCTCTCTGAACCCTTGTCTTTCCCACCTCAGTACCCCGTCGAGTATCCCGACAAGTTCCTGAAGTTTGGGATGACGCCGTCCCGCGGCGTGCTGTTCTACGGCCCGCCAGGCTGTGGCAAAACGCTGCTGGCAAAGGCCATCGCCAACGAATGCCAGGCGAACTTTGTCTCCATCAAAGGACCCGAGATGCTCACCATGTGGTTCGGCGAATCCGAGGCGAACGTCAGAGACGTGTTTGATAAGGTGAGAGACAAAAGGGGACAGAAGGCTGAGAGACACGCCAGCTCAGTGTTGGGTTGTTTAAGCCGATCATTCAGAAATTGCTCCCTTTGCAACTCTTCCTTTCAGTTATCTTCCAGAACTGTAACTGAAAAAAAGGTTCAAATAAAAATCGCAATGTTTTCATTAACTATTATCAGAGTGAGACTGAAAATTTACAGAGAAACAAAAACAACTTAAACTGTATCAGGTGCTTACGAAACTATAAACAAAATTACAGTAACAAAAAAACCTTTGTTTACATATCTGTCAATGAACAGCAGCTTCACACACAGTAATGTGTAAAACAACCCTCCCACCGTCACCTTGGTAACGCTTTGATTGACAGCTCCTCAGCCTTTAGCAACTCACTCATAACACCTGATGCATTCATGGAAATTGGAAATCACAAATCTTGTAAGCTAACTGCATCTAAATAGCAGTGTAACAATTAATATTACAAAACTTTTACATTATTTTATTTATCTTTTTCCCACGAAGTCACAAAGAAACTCAAACTACTACCTAAATTAATTAAAAAAAAATCAGTGTCCATAAAAGAAAAATCTCCTTTAAAAAGTAAAAATTACAACTGATTTTCAAAATGATTAAGCAAAATAAAATAAAAGACTAAACTGTGACCTATATCTTGTGACCTCGCTTCCTTCAGGCCAGACAAGCGGCTCCTTGCATCTTGTTTTTCGATGAGTTGGACTCCATCGCCAAATCCAGAGGAGGAGGAGCAGGAGACGCAGGAGGTGCAGCCGACAGAGTCATCAACCAGATACTCACAGAGATGGACGGCATGTCCGACAAGAAGAACGTTTTTATCATTGGTGCCACAAACAGGTGCAAACTTTTCTCCGTGTCTGCGTTTGAAGTGTTACTCAGATCAGTGTCAAAGTCTTTGTCCTCTGATGAACCGGGATGAAGACACATTTCTTTTCTCTCATGTCCTTGTTGGTTTTGTCACACCAGACCAGACATCATAGATCCGGCCATCCTGCGTCCGGGTCGGTTGGATCAGCTCATCTACATCCCGCTGCCCGACAAACCCTCACGAACAGCAATCTTAAATGCCAACCTGCGCAAGTCTCCTGTTGCACGAGTTAGTGATTCACACATAAAGACAGACATCCCGAAAATCATACGTTCATTTTCCAGCTGATCAGAATTTTATTCCAAGTTTGACAACTATCTCTAGGTTTTTTTTAATCATTATTTCATGATTAAAACCTACAACAAATACATTCAATACAGATGAATGCCTGTGATTTCAGAATGATATTTTACGGAGCACAAATAAGCACAAATGTGAATCCGAAGCTTCAGTCTCGACACAGCACCTTTGTTTTGCCTCTTTTATCTGCAGGATGTGGATCTGGACTACCTGTCCCGCATCACGGAGGGCTTCTCCGGAGCCGACCTGACAGAGATCTGCCAGCGGGCCTGCAAACTGGCCATCCGCGAGGCCATAGAGGCGGAGGTCAAAGCCGAGCGTCAGAGGCAGACCCGGCCGGGCATCCCCATGGTCAGCGCGACCGCCACAGTTCACAGCGAAATCCTCACGACACAAACAGCAGGCTGAGGCTCAAACCAACATCACGTCTCAGAGTCGTACCCGGCTGCACGTGCTCGGTACAGAAGGAGATCGTGAGAGAAGAAAAGTTCCCTAAAGGGCGGCTGTGTGTTTGGTAACTTACAGCCTTTGGACAGGGAACACACAAACGCAGCAAATATTTTCAGCGTGAAGGAAGTTCCTTCTCTGAGTTTAACGCATCGTATTCATGGTTCACTTTCACTGCACCTACCTACTGCATGGAGCGCAGTCAAGCCTTGCACAGGGGCCCACAGTGGTGATCACTGAGTTGCGTCTTCGTGTCTTCTGCGTCTGCAGGATGAGGACTTCGATCCAGTCCCGGAGATCAGAAAGGACCACTTTGAGGAGGCGATGCGATTCGCCCGGCGCTCTGTCAGCGACAACGACATCCGCAAATATGAGATGTTTGCCCAAACTCTGCAGCAGAGCCGAGGTTTCGGAAACTTCAGGTCAGCACGCACACGGGATACACCATTAACAATGTTAATGATGTTCTCGTTGTGTGCTCGTGAGCTATCTTCTAGATACTTTTTTGTCCTTCCCAGGTTCCCGTCCGCTACTGGTACCCAGTCTGGAGGTCAGGGATCGGGCTCTGAATCAGGAAGGCCGAATCTGTACAGAGAGCAAGGCGATGACGATCTCTATCAATAATACCACCACCAGTATATGTACAAGTAATGATGAATTTTTATGTGTCTCAAAGAATTCACCTCGAGTAGCTCCGTCACTGTTTTTTCTCTGTTGCCCACTCGATAAAGCAGCATTATGAGAGGTGCGTCAGGTGCTTGTGTTCATATAAATTGAGTATGGATTAAATCTGAGTATGTCACCAATTGCTTTATGATTTCATTGAAAGCTTTGGACATTCTTTGTTCTGACATCAGTTAAGTTTTTGCATAACAAACATTTTGCACTAAGAGCGAGAAAATCACAAAAGATGGCAGAATTACAAGAGGCTGCTTCATCTCAAGGGTTTTTGTTGTTGTTTTGTTGTGGTTTTTTTAGGGCATGTCATTGTTTTGTTGTTATTTGTCTTTGTGTTGAATTTTCGTGTGCTTATATCCCATTTAAAAAAAAAATTGAACACTTTTTCTTTGGGCTGTTTGTGCAATTTTTCTGTGGCTTTTGGCCAATTTGAACAAATGTAACCTAAATTTAAAAAAAAAAAAACCCTCTCAGATCAAAGAAGCTATTCTAATAAAAGGAGGATCAGACCAGTAAAAGAACTGACAAGAAATACATCGATGGTCAATTTAACGACCACAGGACGATGAGTTCCGTCGTTGGTTGGGCGTGAATTAACATGTAAAACAGCAAGTAAAAACGCGGAACCTTTGTATACCGGGAGGGTCTTTTTCCGGAAGGAATAGCCGAAGGCTTCTTCCGGTGACACACGGAAGTCGGTGCAAGGGGCTTGTGGAGGTGACCGAATGGCAGATTGCAGAATCTTTTAGAAAACATTGTTTATTATTGTGCCGAAGCCGAATATCGCAGCTTCACCTGACGGACGTCGGTGTTGCCATGGGAGCTCACCTGGTCAGACGTTATGTCACCGAGCGGGACACGGAGCCCGACCCGACCAAGAAGTCCGATTTCGACCCGCAGTTCGGCTTCGACGAGAGGAAAGAAAGAGGTTGGTCTGCACGAAAAAGCTCTGTTAGATCAGTCAGGAATGAACAATGTTTTGTTGCTGCACTGTAAAGTGGTTTTTATCCTCTCCCGGCGTGAGACAGAATCACGGCGACACCCTCTGAGCTCCCGATGAGCTAACTTTAGCTTAGCATCGACTCTGTTTACGCCGTCATCTGAACTGGAGTGAGACGCAAAAAACATTAAACGACATTGACCCACATCTGTCAAAGTTGCACATTGGAACAATATAGTTCATACAAAGTCAGTGACATTCTAGCAATTCACACTAACTGGGAACTGTACTTGAACTCGCTCGTCTTTTTTTGAAGCAAATAATTAACATCGATCAAATGTCAAACTATCTAAGTCTTTGTGGAAGAACAAAAAATGAGCATTAAGAGTTAGAAGGCGAATACAGTTCTTAATTTATTTCGTGTTTAAGTGAGGGAATAAGGAATGTCGTTTTCAGTTTCAAACTGATATTTTTAGCACCAAATCTCAAGAGAAACCTAATTTCATATGAAGTGACTTTTACTTGGATAAAGTTGAAATGGGAATAATTTAATGCGATTTAACAGGCTTGACCATCTGTGAAATCCAGGGAAAAGGTGAAAAATGAAGAGGAAGAAGCACAAATGTCTTGGAGATGTTTTAGTTACTCCTAAAAAATGATTTCTTGTCCAGGTGAAGGACCGTAAATGTGTTGAAGTTTCTCACGTTTTCTCACTGTTTTGGCCTGAGCTGGACCAGCAATCTCTTCATCAATTTATATTTTTCAGTGGTTCAATGTGCTGCCGACATAGAAGATAGACAGTGAGAGATGATAATCTGGGATTAAAAAAAAAAAAAAAAAAAGGGAAAGTTTCAGATGGGGGTTTTTTGGAGAAAGTGACAATCTGTTTGCCCTTCAGAGATGGTCGCGACCCAGGACCAGATGAACTTGGCTCAGCTGCCACTGGAGCAGCGAGACTACTGTGCCCATTACCTGCTGAAGTTTATGAAGTGCAAGAGGGACAACTGGCCCAACTTCCTGGCCTGCAGCCACGAGAAACACGACTGGGATTACTGTGAACACCAGGAGTGAGTACTGGGACCTGAATAATGACTCTCTGTTGGCTTGCTTTCTTGAATGAACTTTGAGTTTCTCATTAGGTTTAAGGGAAATATTGTAGTTCTGCTAAAAACCTCAGATTTGAAAGCTCAAATGCAGCAAATTAGACAGTTCAAAAGAATCCGACAGCCTCATTAATGGCGAGTGTCCCTGTGTCTTTGCCTGCAGCTACGTGATGCGCATGAAGGAGTATGAGAGAGAGAGGAGGCTCCAGCTGAGGAAGAAGAGAATCGAAGCCCAGGCTGAGGCCGCATAATCGCCAAGTCCTCCGATCCTACTTTGTACATACCCGCGACCGTTCACATTAAACAATATTGTTTAAGCTCTACAACTTGGGAGTCTTTCTACTGTTAAAGGCAATGCTCAGTGGTTCAAGAGCGAAGCGAGAAGAAGGTACAATTCTGCCTATTGTGGTGTCCTCATTTGTCAGCTTTGGTCCAATAAAAAAAAAAAAACTTATTTTCAAAGCGTCAACACGTCTGAATCGTAATTTCAGAAAGAGACAATTTGGCATGCAGGTTTGTGTATGCTCTTGAAGACCCTTCGCTGCAGTCTAAAGTCTAATTTAAGCCTGCTTTATAAAATTAACAGCAGACACAAAAAGTTAAATGCATCAAACAACTTTTCATTTTTTTTTCTTCCAAACTTTGATCCTTGAAAGGAAACAGAATGTCTGACACTTCCCTCCACACACCACAATGCAGTGACACATCAGACATTGTTTACCTGAAACAGTCAGGTGAATAAGAAAGGAGACGAAACATTTTCATTTTCTGTTTTACAAATTTTTTTAATAAATTACTTCAGACGTCAACAACAAACTCTGCCATGGTTTCAGGTTCATATTTATGGATTTCACAACCGCGTCTCGAACTCGCATTTGAACCCCTCATCTGCAGAATCAGAGGACAACGACGAGTTTGCATGAATTTCATAGAGCAGTTTGGATGGAGCGACTTCTCTGGGAAGTGGGAAACATAAATATCAAGTAACCATCCAGAATGGGTTTGTCTGTCTGCCATAAAAAATGAGAGCAATTGTAGCGTATTACATTTTCACTAAACACGACAGGATTACGGTTGAGGCTGGGGGAGGG